>JBCEWB010065878.1:0-13475 GCA_039654565.1 Peronia peronii | reverse complement strand
ATACATACATACATACATACATACATACATACATACATACATACATACATACATACATACATACATACATGCATATACACAGTCAGACAAAGAAATGGTTAGACCGACTGATAAGCAGACGTACATACCAATCAACGTATCTGAAAATGCCTTTGACATCGACTTCCCTCAACATCATCTCAGATATTGGCAGCTGTTGGTTAGCAGATCCCATTCCCACCAGCACAGTTACACCTCCGGACCGGGTAGACTGTCCGTGGAAGAAAGAGACACATAATTAAGTTAGTCTGCTTTATTGAAATTTTCCAGCTTAAACAGACAGTAGTAATATCAGAAACCTTACAACAGTGTGATGTAAGATTCTTGCTATCCCCCTCCCCCCTCTCCCCCCACTCCACCCCTTTCCCTCCCAATCTACGGCCTTCGACATAAGAGTCGTGATTGTTGCTTTTAACAGGGACAACAACAATAAAGACAATCCGTTCTGAAATTACTTGTAGTAACATGCTCTCATATTCCAGCGGTTGCTCTATATTCCTATTATCACCAAAAATAGTAAATACTATTGGTTCCTTCACTATTTCAATTCTTATTGCTGCAGTTTTTATTGCTATCAGTAATAGCAATTTCAATATTAAATTGCCTACGTTATAAATTTTAGCCATCATAATTCCATATGGCAAATAATGCAGTTTGCATTAACATAATTTCCTTTACTATGTTTCGAAAACATAATTCACAGCTAAAATTACTCCTTGTTCTCTCTCTCTTTCTCTCTCCCTCTTTCTTATTTTATGTCTCTCTCCTTTTTTTTCTGCAACGCCGTTCACCACACGTGAGAAGTACTCTTATTTTAAAGAAGTCATGTTTTTAGTTTATTTAATGATACGACCTGTTTACTGCAAACTATGACTAAATTTCGTTTCATGACATGTGTTTTCATTGTCACCTTCGACTCTAGTATGAGAAACAATAAGTGATCTCCTGATTCTCTCCTAAACTTCTCTCTTGTTGGCAGAAAATGCAGATAGTTCATTCATGTCTTCGGTGATTTTTTTCCCTCTGAGGAAACTGCGACGAGCTTGCTGCCTGATCTGTACCATTAAAATCACCGTGGTTGCTTCAAACATTAAGAAATTTTCGTAGTTTCAACTCTCGAGCTTATAAAGCAAACGAAAAAGTGGATTCAGTAAAAAATTACATATAAAAACGTCACACATTTTATCAAACATGTAGGTTGAACAAAACAATAAAAAAAAAAACAGAAATCTAGGTTTCGAAAATATTTACTGCTTCGGGAAATCCTCCTGATGTAGCAAAAACTTCTCAAAATATGTAAAACTGTTCATCGAGCTTTCACCAATCACAGAGTGATCACACAGGAACTCATAGCAGACCAGTTAACTCTTTTTACTGCACAGAGAGATTCGGACATGGTGATACTGACACATGTACTAATTATGAGTGTACACATATGCAAAAAGCCACAAATATCATCATAGATAATATGCATATCAATACTACAGCATTTCAAGACATGGACAGGGACATGGAATGACATATGATGAGATTATTTTTCAGAGCACCTACATTGATGATTAACATAATTAATCACAATAATTATATTTTTGATCAATTTCTCAGAGGGAAACAACTCTTGCCCAGGGGAAACAAGTAGGTCCTATCATCAAAGAAAAATTGTGTTTCGGTTATATTATGAAATTCTTTTCCAGAATATCTTTCTTGGGGCAATAAAGGAAAATTTAATAGTTCAAGAAGAAACAAATGTGCAGTGAATATGAAGGACAGGAGTAGTATACAGAAGGCTGGATCTGGACCACTTTTTTGTTGGGGGCCTCCTACTCCCCCCCCCCTCCCGTCCGGGAGCCTCCCAGTTCCAATTTCTGTTGGTTTTGTTGGATATAAAACTGTTGTCGCGGGTCTGGACCACTTTTTGAATGAGTGACTAAATCACAAAAATCCCGAGGAGATACGCTGGGTCTGGACCACTTTTTGTTGGGAGCCTCCTATCCCCATTTTACAGGCTAACTCTATTAGACCAAAATTATTGTCTGCCGCCAACTTTATATTAAACAAATAAATTGGTAGATAGGGCCAAACCCCCAGGAACCTCATTCTTTTTTAGAAATTTTTTTCTTTTCTAATATATATTCAATTAATATGGATAAAATTCCCATGTTTTATGTTCCTGACGAGCCGTGGCCGCAGTCGACAAATTTGCGCTGCTGGTCGTGCACATTGACTCTTGACAACTCTCCCTGTTTTGTACCCATAGAATTTCGAGAAAGATATGGTAAAGTATCATTTAAAGTCGAAGGAAACTTTTGTAACTTTAATTGCGCTGCACGTTGTATAAACGATACCTATCCAACCCGCGATGGGTTTGCCATTGAAAATTGGCATGATAACCTTTGCTCCCTTCATTATTACTTTACAGGTAGACGAATTAAATACATTATACCAGAAAAAAAACTGTATACTGTGGTGTTTTAGTGGTTCTATGGACGAAAAAGAATTTAGGACCCGTTTGCGCGAACCAGAAGAAAAATATAAAACGAAATGGTATGCAGAACTGGTCTGAACAATTATATGGACTTAGCGTTATAACATTTTACCGGTTTTTTAGTCTTTCGAGCATCTACATAATCATTTTTGTCATATTTAATCCATTGTTCTTTTTTATCCATTATAAGTTGGCATTCGCTGTCAGATATAACTCCACCTTTTAGTGATTTTGACAATAACCTGTCTACCATGGGATTCATGGTTTGGGCTTGAGTTTTAACTTTTGTGTGAAGCCTGCTTTTTTTTCTTCAATCTAGATCTTGCCGGTGATACGCATAGTTTGGTAACCCTGTAATGATTCCCAGAGCAGTGGTAGGTATAATTAGAGAATGCCAACCCCAGTAGCCAAAAGTCCAACAGAAGCGCTACTTAGCCCTATCGTACATAAACTTAAAGTTTCAGACGTCCTGGCCAAGTAAAACCTGTATTTCAAATTTTTATTTAACAGTCTTTCTCGCTTCATTTTTTCAGTCCGAAGCTCTTCCTGAAATTTATATATCTTAGTCAATCGATCATTGCTAATTTGATTAGTCATGATTAACATCATATTTTGCATTTCAATATCTAAATATTTGTTTAACGCTTCTGCGTTTATTTTACATTCAAGCCCTCTCGTATAATTATTGGATTGTTAGCCCTAAAGACCAATTTACACGGTTCCGTTAGTTGAAAAAAAAAAAAGAGAAAGAAAGAAAAAAGTTGTCCCGGCTGGGGATTGAACCACAGACCTGTGTAAGTCTGGTGACTTGCCACAGAGCTAAAGAGGAACTTTATGTTGGAGGTACATTTCTTGAAAACCACCGATTACTCAGAACCTACAGCTCCGGGGAATTCCCATTAACATGACGCTATCAATGACCAGCCTATAGTCTATCCATAATAATGTGCCCTTGCAGGGGCCTGGGAACCCATTTCATCCATGAGAAGAAGTATAAAATAAAGAACAGAAAACAAGATTATTGACGATCCGTATTGTTTTAAAGTAATACATCAGATCGCTCACGGAAAAGGGTTGACTAAATCTAAATCTATAAAAATCAATGCGAAACACAAAATCGAATCCCAGAGTAGAGGGTAAATCCTCGATCGGGGATAACAATTAATTGTCTTTTCCTTTCTTCAGACTGATATGAAAAAGATCCAGGTAACTTGATTTGGGGAAAATCAAGATTTGATTCAAAGCTATTTAGGTTTAAAATCGTCAGAGGACGTTAAAATTATGGTGTAACCTACACAGTCTATCCTTCTGCATATTTATAATTATAGCGTAACCTACACTATCTATCCTTCCGCATAGCTTTTGTCTATCCTTTTATTCATCCTTCTATCTATTCTTTCACAATCCTTCTTCACTCATTCTGTACTCCATTTTCTTTCTGTAGGCCCTAGTACACCCCCCTCCCCATGTTTGTTTGTATTGGGGTTTAACGACACATCAACACGATTGCGGTTATATTGTGTCAAACACGGTAAGATAGGTTTAACGTCAAGAAGAAGAAGACAGGAAAGAAAGCGGGACAGAAGACAGGATCAAGGAGAAAGAGGAGATGTTTCCCCTGGAATGTCGAGGATGGCACTCCATGGGAGACATCCCACCGATGGCGGGCTTACACCGCCTGCAGGTGGGAATAGATAACCTATTTATAAACCCGGGGCCCCCAGGGGGGCCCCCTCCCCATGTTCTGTTGTTGTTGTTGTGTTGAGGTTTAACGACATATCAGCACGATTATGGCTATATTGTTTCAAACACAGTAAGATATGTTTACACGTCAAGAAAAAAGAGAGGAAAGAAAGCAGGACAAAAGACAGGGAGAGAGAGAGAGAGAAAAGATATTCTGCGAGGCGTCTAAGCCAATGAAACGTTAACTCCCCGAACAAGTTCGCTTCGCGTGCTAATGAGTCATTTTACTAGATTGTTTTCGCGCCCCAAAACTTCTGTGCAATATGCCTAGAACCAATCAGGTGGTGCGTCATCCTGGTTAACCTGTTAGCGCAGGCGATCGCGCCAGCCAGTCGGAAGGCGTTCATGAAGGCCACGCCTGGTGACTCATTTCCGGTTCTCGATGCTTCGAGTATGTTGCATAGCAGGATACAGGCTTTCATCATTCATTTTACCGCCGGCCGCCGAGAAGTAAAGACGTATAGGCTTATTCCCTACGAAAAGTATGTATTATTATAGACTAGTGTTTGATCCTCTGCCAATAGAGATTTGTTGAATTATCTGTGAGCTCAGTTCTATGTTGTTTTATTTCAATTTTTCACATTTTGGGAAAATTGATGTTTAAAAACTGTTTTTGTAAATAGGAGATAGGACAACATAATTTTTAAAATCTACCTCGATCGATGCTACTGAATATTTACATTAAATTTGGTACAAACCACTATTGCATAGAGATTTGTGTTTCTACTTACATAGAGTCGAAAAAAGCTTTTTAATTTTTGACGTTATTCTAAAAAAAGTGATAATAATTAAATAATAAACTTACGAGTGTTTGATCTGAATTGTACCTTCGATAGAATTACACGACCAAACACGTCAGGTCCTGTTTGAGTGACATTGAGTTTAATCAGCCAAAATACCAGCATCAAAGTGTATACGTTTGGCCATATATTTTAAGTCGCAAAGCAGAATCTGTTTGATGTGTATTTTAGAAATCTTTTGGGTTCTTTTCTAGCAACATATATATCTCAAAATAGCCCAAAGTGAAGATAGAGCAACAAAGAACTGAGCTCGCTAGGTTATGAGTCACATTTTCTTCTGTTAAATTTTAAGTACTTAAGTATTCAATTTCCATATCTTTTTGATCAATATGTTTGTCTATATATGAAATTCTCTGGATGGTAAGATTCGGGTAAACACTGATGATTTTCAAAAACACGTTATTTTCAACCTCTATGTAGGCATCTTCGCGTCTGAGTATTCCGGGGTTTCTTCTTCAGGTTTTCGAATAACGATCCCTAAACGTTTTCCTTTTGCAGATTCATCCCATCGGAGAGTGAGTCCCGTAACAACAACCAAAGGTTTGTCGGGTACATCCCCGAGAACCAACATAAAGAAAAGCGTAGAATCAGGTTGTATTTTATTTACTGTATAAACAGGAATCTCAAACACAAGCTTGAGAATAATAGTCTTTTTCGTGGTAGAAACTACATATGGAATATCGTTAAGGTAACGAAGATGGATGTCCTTTTTCGATGGGATAAGAGTAGCTAAAACATTCCCCCCATTCTGCCATTTTCTAAACTGATTTCTCAACCCTGTGAAAACGTAAGTGTTTTTTAGTCTAAAATCTAGAAGCCACTTTTGAGACGCCTTTCGAATAGAAGGAGGTTCCACTCGCTTGTTAACTGAAATAGATAAAGGATTTGCCAGGCTCATCCCACCCCTCAACATCACCCAGGTCTTGTAGTGCAACACTATTGCACTCTCGAAGTTGGGCAGGTCCAGTAGAATCAACTATTGCGTATATATAACGTTATACGAATGTAATCACAATTTAATTTATATCCCTTTAAATCTAAAACATCCAGTGTGAGGTGTGATATTTTTTAGGACATTAATTTTTTGTACTCGGAATAAACTGGTTTCCAGATTCTTCCAGAGCCACAAGATTCATTCGCAACAGGGACTAAACAAAGCACGGTCGATGGAAATTCATTAACTATGTTTTCGCTGGTGGAGAGTTCCCTGAGGTGGATGAAAAGTTCACGATGGACAGCCAATTGAGATGGACTGTCAGCAATTTTAGTTTTCTTTTGGCCCAAGAATCTTCAACGTGGAAAATCCAAGTAATGTATTGAATAGGTCGGAAAATTGTATAGTTTTTTCTTAGAGTACACTCGCAAATATCCCGTCGGGGCGTGTATTTCCACAGATAATCCATGCTGTTTGAGTGCCTTGTCAAGGGTATATACATTATAATAACTATCTGGGATGACTATTGACTTGCCGTCTGCCAAAAACCCGTTGCTCTTGGAGATGTACCATTGTGATGCATAGTTTATCTCCACGAGGGCAATCTCAAGATTTCTCCCATCTAATGTGTGGGGTAGATTAACTTGTTGAACATTTACCGCTGTTACATACATTATTAATATGAATCCGTTTAAGTATAATAGCAAGGCGAAGTATTCGCCAGGTGTTCAAAATTTAGCAACTGGCGGGGTGGATTTCGCCAAGCGCACGTCCAAGTGCGTAGCAATGGTTCGTTTGAAACCCAGTATCCTGATATATTTGAAAAGTATCGCTTGTCACAAGTGTATTCGGGCAAATTGGTTCAGGCCTGGATGTTTAACTCGATGCAGTTTTGGCAGAACCAAGTCAATTTCGCGGTCTGGTGTGCCACCACAGGCTGCGTGTTTCATTGAAAGACCATTTGATTGCCGAAAAAGACCCCCTTCTGCAAGCATTGTATCGGTTCCACGTATACTATCAGATGAGGCGAATACTGGATGAGATACATGTTCCGCTGCCACAAGACAAAGCATGGCATCATTGGAACAACTCATACGATCGCAGGGCGTACGAAACAAGCTATAGCGAGTTTGGTGTTTCCCCGCACGCTGACTGGCGCGTGAAAGGTCCAGACCACGGGCTAGGCCGAGTTTACAACTATTGGACCTACAGTGGCTACCATCCTATTGGTAAGGGGGAGTACAACTTCCAAAAAATGTCATTTACAAAGGAATCTACTAATGATTCACTTCATGTAGATTTTATAAAACAGGATGCTTCGAACGGAGACACAGCCTGGACAACGTTCATCCTTGACAAGTCAAATGGTTTTACACACCCTGGGGTTGAGCGATTGAATGACAGCATCAGGACATACGTTTGGGCTATTCTCTGGGCTCAGACCCAGACCCGTACAGGTATTCTGGGTACTGGAACGGCCTTTGACGCCCAGAAACAGTTCTTAGCTAATGTCGAAGACGCCATGTCATCTCCAGTAGACCTCTCCTCAGTGATAAAACGCTATCAAGACGTCCTGCAATATACGCCGGCTCTGAGGTTAACTTTCTATTCGGAATAGGTCTGTATATGGCCCCAAGCGACATGTTACTTCGTAGACATCTTGTGGCAGGGTACAACAACTTAATCGTAATTGCTGCAGATGACCAGACGCTTGGTCTCAACCACGGTCTTAATATGCCCACTGCTCCACCCAAAGCCTGTGGAGATACGGGGGGGGGGGGGGGTACTGGCCTGGTCAAACCGACCAGCAAGGATGAGGTAAAAAAAAATATTCACCAAGTTTCTTCAGCAGAGCAAATTGCAACCTCTGATAACCATGAAAATGAGAAAATAGCCATTATTGTAGGAGCATCGCCATAGGATTTCTAGCGTTTTACTTTATTCGTTAGCCCATCGCGGGCTGCAATGAACAGCAAACCCCCAACAGCAATGACAAGGGCCTCAAATTTTCACCGAGTCAGCTCACAGATTTTGATAGTAAATTTAATAACCAAGAGACGATAGAGCCAATAATGCCTGGAAGAGCAGCTGCCGCCTTACCTGCCAAATTTGCCCAAAGTTTCTCTAAATTTTGTAAATGTTTTTTTTTTTTTACCCATTCTTTGAGTCCCCCTTTGTCCGATGGTTATGGTGGAGGCGGAGTTCCCCCCTGAGAGCCCCCACCTCCAGTCAGGGCTAATATTAGCGTGCTGATCGCCACTCCAATTGAGGTGAGAATAGACACGATTGTGATGCCTTGTTCGCGGAATAGGGTACGTATACGCTCACCGGCGTAGTGTCTCATAAACGATGCGGCTGATGGTTTCTCTAATTCGATTAATCTAAGAGCGGAACTCTTGTCTACTCGCTGAAGCGGCCTCAAGGCTCTTTCATTCTGCTAGTCACGCAGACGCTCGGTGATCCGCCGTCTAGTGAACTCGTCAATATCCCCACGGTCTGCTTCATCCAGCTTGCGTTTCTCCATTTTGATGTGCTCATCTAGTTCTGTGAGTCTGGCAAGGTTGTTTGTGAGTCCAGCGCGGATACTCTGCAGGGCCTGGTCGAGACCTCGGAGTTTACGTAGGTTCATAGGGGAATCTCCGAACGTTTCGAGAGCCTTATTGATATCGTCCTCGGTCGGACTGATTTAAACTTTACGAATAGAATCTGAGGCTTCATTTACAGGGGCTGGGGATAAAAATGAGGCTTTGCCTGATGACAAACCAATTGCAGATGTCTATGGTAACCAGTTCTGTATCCCCCTCGACTTGGAGTTGCTTGAAAGTCATATCCCATTCTATCAGTCAGCCCTGGGGGATCGACTCGAATACGAGCTAACCTTCAACGACAACAACCGCATAATCATGGCCACAGCTGATGATACCGACGCCAGCTATACCATCAAGAACATCTCACTCGAGTATGACATGGTCAGACAGCCTGAGCTCGCCCGGTTGATCCGTAACCAATACGCTGGCCGTTCGGCAATTCTGTACGACCGCGTCCTCCGACATCGAAAGATCACTCGCGACAAGAGCGACACCCTGTGGAATATCAATCTCAGCGTCCCCGCCCGCAGTATGAAAGGCATTTTGAGGCTGTTCGAAGATTCAGAAGCAGCCAAGCCCTTCAAACGAGAAAGCGAGAAATTCTACAACCCTAAAATAACTAAGATAGGGGTAACCATCGAGGCTGTACCCAACCAGCTGCACAGCCACGGCATGCTCCCTCATTAGCAGTGGGATGAAGCAAGGAAGTACTTTTCAGCCGGCTGCAAGCGGCCATAGTCGCGAAAGATCTAGATCTGTCATACGTAAGCATCAAAAGATGCTGTTTTTATGTGTTCGTCCTGTGGTTAGGCCTCCACTCCGCAAACGACGATCAGCAACATGGTAGTGGCTTACAATTCTCCTGAACTGAGAATTCCAGTGAAGGGGTAACCATCTAGATCATGGAAAAAAGCAGAATCGGCTGTCCATTAAACATTTATCACTACGTTATTATGGATGCGCAACTCAACATCGAAGATGGTTGATTTGTCTCAGCAGTCTACTAACCTTTTTTCCAAGAGATCCTCATTCGGCTATTATTTGTGAAATGACAAGGTGTGAGAAAACCGCATTTATAGTTAACCTCTTAGAGGGTCCCTATCCCGGTATTTTTAAACATATTGTTATCTTGTGTCCCACTATACAATACAATAAACGTATCAAAAATGTCCCTGGGTGTGGACTGATTCCCAGGTCTATGTTGTAGATCCAGGTGAAAGACTCCAAGTTTACCTCTGCACCTTATACCAGACATGCCAGGGTTCACCAACCCTATGCATTATCGACGAATGCAATGCCAGCAAGGCACTTACAAAAAAAACAAGACATGTTATCCAAACTGGCTTTCTCAGGCCGCCATGCCGACCAGTCTATGTGGGTCTTAACCCAGAGATACAACTCGGTTCAGAAGGATCTCCTCGAGCAGACACGCTGGGTCGCCCCTTTTCATTGTAAAGATCGAGACAGCTTCGAGGAATGCCTTCGTGAAAATGACATCGTTCCTTCGGAAGAACGACTCATAGTAAGGGAGCAGCTAAAAAAGACAGAACATGCTAAGCTGATGTTGAAGAATGATTATAAAATACTTACTTGCTAAGTAAATACTAAGCAGATGTTAAGCAATGTTAAGCAAATGTTAAGCAGTGTTAAGCAAATACTAAGCAGATGCTAAGAGATATTAAAGAATGGTTATAGCATATAATATATACTTACCATGTGGGAATTATTTTTGATAAATTGTTGTCTGTTGCAAATAATTACACTTTTTGTGATCGTATGGGCCGCGTACCAATATATTAGAGTTCGAGGAATTTTATTTCATGTCATGCATTATATTGCAACAGTTAGCAATATACAGATGGACGAGATACTAGACCAAGTATTGGAAGATGAGGCTGTCAAGTGAAACAATCATCGGATAATCCTAAGCCTAAATGTAATTCTCATCGGAATAGATTTCTGCCCTGACAGCGGGAGGTCACACCAAACAGTACCTTGGGAAGGAATTAAGCGTGAACCAAATTGACTCGTTAAGCGAAGATGAGGTCGAAAAGCTCTATGCCCGATACGATGCAAGACTACGTGCTGCTATGACAAAAAAGTTCGGTCAGGCTGCTTTACAGCTTTACTCAGTAGTGATGAGCATGTTTCTTCCAATCTCCCCTGAAAAACACCCTGCATTAGTACGCGATCTTGAGGCTGACCCGTTTGTCGAACATGCGCTTAGATCTGCTACGTGTGAGCTTTATCACTGCTATGGCATGTTTCTAGCACCGATACCCGCTGCTCGAACGACAGCCAAATAGTGTCAATTTAGACATCAGTGTCCTCCAACTATATATGATGATGGAACACCAACCACAGATACCGGAGGTGATAGCACCAACGGAGGTGACAGCACCTTCGGATGGTCCGGAAATGAAAACCAATAGGAAAAACCCTAAGAAAGTTGCAGCCGGTCGCACAGGTGCTATCGCCAAAAAGGCCAAACAAGAACGTCTACTTGAGGAGCTTAGAGCAACCAGCGAACTGAGCGTCTCGATTGGATCAACGAAGAACTTCGGCGACAAGGCCACGCGGTTCACACTTCGACGTCGATGAGGCAGTTCGCGAGTATGCAAAACTTTCTGGTGCCTCATTAAATCCTTTAACACCCGAGACAAAACATTCAAATTTTTACATACCTATTCAACGCACAAAAAGACCGTGAGATCACTTTTATTGTATTGGGCATGGCCGTGACGGGGTTGGTGGCTTACAAGTTAGTCAAGTAATAAATAATAGCAAGTCCTGATGTAAATAATTTTTTTTCAGGCTATTGAAGACATTCGAAATGTTGGAATAAATCATACGTCGTTTAGCAGATGTTTACTACACCCTAAGGGCTTCTGGAAAGGTACTGCGGCCATCAAGAAACTAGCGGTCGCAGGGAAGGTGACCTAAAATGTGGCCAAGGATTGGTTGAAGAAACAGGCCATATGGCAGATCTATTTACCGGCTCCAAGAAACATTCCAAGGCCAAGCTTCGACTTTGTCGTACCAAACGAAATCCACCAGGTTGACCTGCTCTTTCTTCCTCACGATAAAGTTAGTAATGCCCAAGAGATGCGGCTCCCCCTCGGCGAATGGTCAACAGAGTGGATGAAATGGCTACCCGCTGTGGTTGCGGCCTTGAATGGAGAAGTGACCAGGCTGACTGGTAAGAAGCCCAGGGATGCCATCAAGCGAAGATACTATCTCACAGCACACCATCTTCAAGAGTTCCTGGCCGTCCTGTTGGCCTTAATGAGCGAAAACTCCCTTTGGGTGTTGGTGTTCGCCATTTGTACCAATCCGGTGAGCTGGAGGGCGGACGTCGTCGTGCGACTGATCCTGTATGATCCCTGGATGTGTATCGAGTCGGATGCTCGATGACCAAGCCTGGCGAGCCTGTGCTCTACTATCTGCTATCAGATAAGGGACCTAAACGAGGGTTTGTCTGTGAGGAGCTTCTCGTGGTGCCTCCTGACACTCAGCTTCCACTAATGGAATCCTAAGGCATGGCTAGGAGCTCTTTGTGTCCATAGGCTAGAGTGTTCACCCCATTTTCTGCTATCCAGCGTTTGGAGTTATAGGAGAGTGACACCTTGTTTAGGTGCGCCCGTGAATGCGGTGGCGCTCTGATCGTAGAACATCCATACCATGACGGAATGTCTGCTTTTCGAAGAGAGCCTCTGCGTACTGAGCGTGCCTTATGCGCTTTTTAACGACAACCTTATTAACACCCTTACTTTTCTTAATGTTTTTACCACTTACCTCGAGGATAGAATACATTTTTGAGCGCATGCCGACATATTTAGCTATCGGACGTCTAGCACACTCACCCTTCATCTTACCCAATACTTTTTTGTTCGCCGTACTGTATAGTGGATGATCTTTTGGATAGTCAGACGTATCGTCGTTAAGGTGTATATATCTAGCCATATCTTTTAGACATCTTCTGTCTTAATTTCTAGAGGCAGGCTGTCCGTGTCAGTGTAGAGAAGTTGACAACGCTCTCCGTACTGAGCCTTCATCTGGTTGTAGTAAAATTCGTACATCAGATGTTAAGACAGATCTAGGATACACATCCCAACGTATACCGGGCGGTTGAGAACCAAACGGCTCTTGTGGACTTGGATGGCCGCTAGGTCATCGTCGAATATATTAGCTGGTGCGAAGGCTGGGCTGGCGATCAAGCGTTGCAGTTTATCTTCCTCACTTTTTCGCATTAGTTAAACATCAACTCGCTTACGGCGGTTCTCCATTGTCTTGCCCAAGACCGAGTTGTTCATCAGCTTATATAGGTCCTTCTTAAAGTCGCCGGTGGCTTTTGTTCGAAGTTCTGTATTCACTCGAATGTAGGGCTCCATCCATCGGCTTTGGTTGAATACCAGAGCTCTGTGTATTTTTTTTAGGTGCATGTCTAGAGATAGGTACAGCTGTAGGTTGCGGTAGCGTAGGACATAGCGTTCCTCGTTGCGGGGGTTAGGTACCAGTTTTTCAACTTCGACAGGCGTCCACCCACCGCCAAAGAGATGGTGTTGGTACTCTGACATCCACTCCTTCTGGACCATCATGCACTCTGGAGCTAGCGGGTGGGTGTTGTGCTCCTTGTGCAGCTCTTCTGGATACTCCAGATCCGCTTCCATGATATAGCCCTCTGGACTATCTGCCGGATGATCTGCGATGGCAAGCTTATCACCCACCGGAAACCACCTGTTGGTAATGGCTGGCTCATAGGCCTTTAGTGCCCCCGCACATTCCCTTCTCGATGAACAGGTGCTGGATCCGTATTTATAATTGTATCGTAAGCCAGTCGTAAGCTTACGACAGCCGTAACTCGCCGCCGTACGCTTACGTCGTAT
>JBCEWB010065867.1:0-13475 GCA_039654565.1 Peronia peronii | reverse complement strand
TCTTTTCCGTTCAAGAGGATTTCATCTTTGGGCATGGAATTTCTCACTGTTCTATTAGGTAAAGTTTCCTTTACCTTGTAAAGAGTGTCTGTTGAGTTGCGCATACTTATTATGGCGATAATTTGACAAAACTGAGGTTGATAAACCCCAGGTTTAAGTGACATGGTGAAAAATATCACAGCGCAATGAGGAGCCCCCACGAATAAACACGGGTGTCGCATACAGGGATTCGCTTTACCTGTCATATAAATATGTGGTTCGCAGTTCTTGAGTTAATATTTTTATAAGAATTTTATCAGAAAGCACCATTTTTGAAGTGAAGAATTTTGTGACAGTGGCTCTCAGAGTTGTCACGGTATTTTGTTTTTCTTATTTTAGTTTCAGATGTTTTGATTTTGACAAAGTTTGATGAAAACTGCATCGCATTTTTAAAATTAGGAATTTGTATAGTGATTTTCATATAATTATGACTACTATCTATAGGAAAAGTCTGTGGAAAAAAAAAAATTATTTATCCAGATACGACCACTAGAAGTGAAGCTACGGCAGATTCTGTCATTTTGTGTTTATTTTTGCACATGTTTTTTCATCCTCATGTACTATTAAGGCATATGGGTGTCCAGTGCTTACTGGCGCGTGTTCTTTCTTCAACATGCACCGATTAAAGCACCCAATAAACTTTTTCTTGACTTTGTTCACCATTGTTTTTGCAACTGAATGCATTCAATGTAAATTTTCCGACAAATTAGTGTATAATACTAAGGAAAATATGAAGTGGTTGCAGAGTTATGGTCATGCATGTTCTAAAGCTGTGTTTTGATGGCACAAAAATTCTATGTTAAAAATGGCCCCGAATTGATGAGGAATTAAATAAGAAAAAAAATCATAACTTTTGAACCAATGAAGATAGCAACAAAATTCAAAACGTGTAAAGATCAGGAAACCAAAAGCTTTAAAATGAAAGCATTTTAAAGCATGTCTAAAAACTCTGAATTTTTCAGTGAATGGCCTAGAGTGAAGTTAGTATTAATCTATTACATTATTTTATTAGGCAGCAGTTGAACTTTCTTATTCGATTATTTACCCATGGAATGTTTTTATTTTATTTGACTAACATGCATGAAGTAGTTTCTTATAGTCTGACATTTAGATCACACTCTTTTAGTATAGGGTGTGCTGGGGAAACTTATGCTAGTACTAAAACTGGTTGATATTTCAATGGTTTGGAAGTCAACATTACTGTTTTGGTGTATGTACTATGTCACTGGAGAATAAGAACGATACAGATCAGAATAAATTATTTGTGTCATAATATTCAGACTAGTCTTCCTAGTTGTTCATCAGTGCCGTTCATTAATAACAAGAATAATTCACATGGAATGTTTATTTTTAATCTGTAAGAGTGACTTCTTTTAAAAGAAACAAAAACTAATTTGTCCAAATTATTGACTACCTTGATTGTTATCCATGTGTACGTAATGTTTTTACTTCCATTATATTTAGGCCCACCCATTGATAAGTTGAACTCTATTTTTAGTCAACATTGGAATCAGTTTGTATCTCAAGAAAAAGGGTTCAAGAATTTGATCTTGCTCTTAACCTCAAGACAGGTGCTTTAATGCATTACAAATCTGAGTTCCTTTGAAGTCCATTTTCTATGTTTCTATCTCCTCTAAATAATTAGTGGACAATTTGTTTGATGAAATGAATTCTTTCAAATCTGTAGACTGTAACATTTCAATGTAGGCTCAAGCTGATAAGCTGAATGGGTTATAGAGAGCTACATGGACATCGATGGCACTTCCATGACTTTGTGGATTTGGCCTCAGTCTAATTTTTACTTAACAACATATTTTAGTTAATATGCAGCTAATATATAGCATATTTTAAATCAACAATATTTTTCATAGAAAATCCTCATTTCATTAATCTTTATATGTTGCTATACAGAAGATTGCTATAGAAATAGAGAAATCTTTCTGAAAACACAGTATACAAGATCATTTGAATCAAAGTTGTGAATGAAGCTTATCATATTTATAATTGAAAATGAACATAGATTAAAATATGTGAATGTAGTTGACCATATAACTGGAATATATTTTGTATTTTTAACCAGCGATTTTATGTTGTTGTAGTATGCAGAGATTTTTATATGCTTTGATAATACAGACTTCTTTAGATATCAAACAAATGTTTGATATGAAAAGTTACATTTTCTGTTTTCTTGTGTTCTATTAGGAAAACTTTCTCATCGTTGCCTAACCTCAAAGCAAAATGAAACCAAATGAAAGAAAAAAAAAAAATCATCCAATGAAGCAGAGTTGACATATGAACTATGTAAAAAGACAAGATACACTGAGGAATGAGAATACAGGCTGATGATAAACATATTCAAACTATTTATATAGAGATCGTAGTATGGTCCCAAAGTTGTTATAGAGATTTTTTTTTTTTTTTATAAGAATACATTTTTTATCTGAAATCTTGTTTTGGAAGGTCGTTTTCCCATTATTGATATATCTGAGCCTCTATATTTCTAGTCTATGAAAGCTGCCAAGCTAAGGCATTTTGGAGGTTATTTAGGAATACGAATAGTTTATTTGTCCATAAGGAAATACATTTTAACCAGTGTAGAAAACAGTTGAAACAAAAAATATATGAAGAATACACAGCACAAAGATACATTAACAATTTCCATATGCATACGTATATACCTCCATACATCCATACACACGTATCACACACACATACGGACACACACATACATACCCACATGCATACATAAAAACATACTTACATACATACATACATATAATGATATACACATATACATACATACATACTTTCTTACATACCTGCATATCTATATATAACATAAATTCATACATACATATGATAATATATTTATATGCTTATAAACAATGTGCGACTGCTTACATTTACATTCATTCGTTCAGATTCTGTAACACTCTTATTGATGATGGTACAAACGAATTCTTATATCTTTCTGTCTTAACTTTTTTTGAAAGAAGCCTCTTCGTGCATTATTTTAAGTTGGATCGAACATACTCAGGATTTAATTTCATATAAATAATTTTTAATTCAAAGAGTGATTGCAACACATGAATTTGTTAAATGAATGATCGCTGCTTATTCATAGTTTTCTCAATGGTGCAGAATTCTGAATGGCTTCAAAGGCTCTTCGTGCACTCTAAGGACAAAAGCAAACAATTTGATTCCAAAAATCAAATCAGCAATTCAAGTCAGTAATAAAATTGCATTTTTCTTTAATTTTGCTTGTGTGATATGTTAATTTTGCTACAAAATTAAGATTTTTTGTTGCAAAATTTTTACTGCACACACAATTCTCATTTCAGACCTTTTCAGATGATCAACACTTTACAGAGAGACTAATGCATATGTTATTCTTATTTAAGGATAATGCAGAAGAGTCAGTTTAGAAATGAATGACACCCATTTTACTGCCACACTGCACATGACCTGCACGAGCTGAAAATGGGTGTCTAAACTTCGCAATTACCCGATTTTTAAAACTGTATTGTGAATACATATTCAGATGTTGTTGGCCTTGAAAGCACATGATAGCAAAGATCGTAACAAAATATTAGGAACAATATAAGTTCGTGAATATGAATAATTGTGAGATGCCATTCAAGTGCTCCTCATCTCTTTCTGTATCTGTTTCCATCATGAAAAGGTAACACGAAAAAAAAAAGTAATACAAAATAAGATGAGATTCAAGTTTATTTAAACCCATTTAAAGTCACTATCACTATCATTCTAAGCATACCTCTCAGGTAAGAATATTTCTTTCAGTTTTCAGTTTCAATGTACACCTATGCCTGTTCCACACAAAGCAGATTTCATTCCTAGGCCAGTTATGTACATTTGTACATGTACCTCTCATATAAATTTGGACTCTGATCATCAATTCTCAAAGTAAAGCATCCTGCCAGTGATGAATTCCACAGACATTTTGGCCTCCTGAAATGTCAAACCCCAGAAAAATGACAGTCAAAAAGAAATGGCAAAGGGTGATAATAGTCCCATAATATATTTGAGATCGTCATAATTGTGTGCATTGTATTGTCTGATCTCTGACGAAATGAAAACGGGCTTTGGTTTTGCTTTCAACACTCAGGACCGGTACATACTTCAATACATTACTCGGGACCGGTGCTTGAATACATTTGCAAACCTTGATGTCCATTTTCTCTGTTTCTATCTCCTCTATATAACAAATGGACATTTACTTGGGGAAATGAACTCGATCAAATATGTCTGCTGTAGTAATCAAAGCTCAAGCAAATAAGCTAAATGAGATCAAAAAGAGTTACACTGGTGAATGGTGCTGTCATGGGTTTATGGCTTTGGCTCTATTACATTGTAATACGGAACACATTTTCTGGGCTTGACCGGATTTGATCCCCGTTCACGTCAGAAATACTGTCACGTGATTCATCTATAAATAAATTGGGTCAGTCGTAATGTTCGGTCCACAGCAGTCGGTCTTGAAGATACCGCACTGATACGATAAGGCAGTCGAAACAATAATTTATTTGCGCTATGGTTTCCCTTGATTATGATAGTATACGCCAATTGGCATACAGAACGGCTGACACGCTCAAAGGGTATTTGAATGACACATCAGGATGGCATACTGCAAAGAAAACCGTGAGTATTTCTATAATTATTAAAATAAATAAAATTAGATTTATTGAATTTGAGGTATGAGAAGAGCCCAGAGGAAAGGGACCATTGATAACTATATTCATAGGTCTAGCCAACGATTTATCAATCATCATAATAAGGAATACATGCAGTGTATCATGTAGCCTAACAGACCCAAATTTTGAATGGTATTGCTGGCATTACCTCGATTTCGCAGAAACGTTTATGTGTACGAGTGTTTGTGAAAAGCAGGAATGGTGTATACTGTATAGTATAGATCTACCATACCTTAAAGATTTTATCATTATCTAGATTTTCATTTTTTCATAGTTTTGCACAAAACAATCAAACAAGAATAACAGGCACTAAAACAAGAACAACAAAAACAAACGAGATCCAGGATATTTATAATATCAAGATTTCAGATTTCTTTCTTCTTTAAAAACAAAACAGGGGCAATGTAATTGCAGAATATTTGCATCCCACAATCAAGAAATGCTGAGAAAAAAGAAAAAGAAAACAAGAAAAGTCATCTTTGAATAAACTATAGACCTTCCTTAAGCATTTATATCATGTTTATTACTTTATTTAGGACCATAGTTCCTTCATGAGGAACTATAGACCAAAATAAAGTAATGGGCATATCTGTCAGAATGAACAAGGATGGTTAGAGGCAAACTTTTAGAAATAAAATTATAGGTAATATTTTAGTGTTGTTTTCTTTTTACTGTATTTTAAAACCAGGAACAAGAAACAAGAGTTATGTTTGTTTTCACATACTTGATGCTTATTTCAATATCTGTATGAGGATAAATATCTTCTTTGTACAGTTCAAAACTTCACTGAATATGTCATCATCTTCATCATTTCATAAGGCATTTCATGTATGATATAGTTATTACAGATGTTTAAGACATGCACATCAAAAAAAAAAATAAATAAATAAAAAATTTAAACTACCAAATAGAAGATGTTTGGAAGAAAATAAGAGAATTAAAGTCTCAATGTCAACAAAATACATAAAAATACAAATTATACAACAGAATATATATGAAGACTCCAGTGGAAAAACCAGATAAGTCACATTTTCTACAAAGGGAGAAAAACAGAACACTCTATACCCTTTTAAAAACTCTCTTTTTAGCAGAACTTACCTGGTTTTTCCAAATTATTGTTCTGGTTAACAAATCTTATCGGTGTGCTTTATAACGTCAGGGCAATAACTCATGTTTCACAAAAATGTGACATCTGGTTTTTCCACTGGAGTCTTCATATATGTCTGAAGATTTCATCTTCAAATTAATTTGGGACTGGACAATGACTACTGAAGATTTCATCTTCAAGTTTGGGACAAAGAATTGTGGGATAGTCATTGTTTCTGCATGCATAAACACATAAAAGCTCATAAGGCCCAGTGAGTATTTTAAAATTGTGATAATTAACCAGTGAATAACAGAATCATGGAATCGGGTTCAATGGTATGATGACAGTATTCAAATTTTGTGCATCGAACTGTGCAAGCAACAGTTTTTACTGTCAACATGGATGAATGAGTAATTACATTCTTTTAACATAAACCTATGTTTTTTTTTTTCCTGTCTGTTCAAATGATACATTGCAACAAAGCATCAATAGTTTGTCTGCACAGGACTTACCTCTTTCAAGATGTCAACTGAACTTATTCCTGTTAAAATTCTTCTGAATCTTTAAAGAAGAATAGCATTTGGAACTATTTAACCCTCCAAGTGTCGCTAATAAACAGTATGTGGTGTCAGGGGAAATTAAAGATTTTACCGTAAATTGGAAAATGCTTAGAAACAGGCATACCAAAATAAAATAAAGGCCATAACACTATACATTTTGTGAAAGTAGAATGAATAAACTACAACATGATAATTTTTTTTTCCAATTTGTTGAATATTTTGACCTTGACCCATTGACCCATAACAAATCACAAATCACGTTAACACCACAGAACAAAATTTACGTCTGATCATGTCGGCCGTAAACAGTTGGAGGATTAAACTCAAAACCAAATCTTATTTATGATAAGCTAATGACAAAAGCAGTCTGCATTTATATAATATTTTTAGAATTGTTTTTAAAAATCTATATTTTACAAAGCTGCCACTGAGTGATCTTATTGTTCATTGCATTCCCAGCAAAATCACACTTTTTATGTTTTAAAAATCTGTCATTGATTGAACAGTTTCACCAATTTACAGTTATTCTCAAAGATCATTCTCCATCTTGAAATTCTTGAAATTTTGTACAATTAGGTCAGTGATTAGGAAGTTCTTTTAATCAAGGCCTCTACCATCATCTAATAATAGCCACAACAGTTCATGATCTTAAGTTCAAATAGACAGATAGTATTTATCTTCTACTGCTAGCTTACAATATTTTTCAGATTGAGCAAGTTTAGCATCATACATGATGTTAAACTATTCTTTTTTAATACAGAAAAAGTAAATTTCATAGATCCTCTGTTCATTAGGTTTTTACCTCTGTCATAGGACATTTAGTGTTTGTTGCAACTGTTACAGCTGCCACTGTAATAAACTCTATTCAGACCAACATTCTTACCTTTTTGTGATTGTTTCTATCCCTCACATGCCCTGTCTCTGTTTTTAAAGTACATGTTCTTTCAGGTGGAAATACACAGTGATGTCCTTACAATCTTATCTCGTTATCTATGATTCTCAGTTTCTAGATGATATTCTGAAATATGTTACAGCAATCAGTGTTTGTTTTACATGTCTGTTGGTGTTATTTAATGCTTTTATATTGTTCTGACTTGATTCTTCTTAATGGTGTATCTGACATTGCTTTTAGAGCTTTGTCCAGGTGACAACAGTCATGTTTCAGAAACAAACTTATGGACTATAGACAGTATTATGTCAAAATATGAATAAATATGCTTGGCATATTTCAGAGAATGAAACTGAACAAAAGTGTTACTGTGCCATGCATTCTGATATGTTTAAGAAGACACAGTTGTTATCCTAACTTGGCCCAGACAAGGTGGACTCTAGAAGCACCAGTGCAAACAGTTGGAGAGGTGAGAGCAGCACCAAGGTTATGTCACATGGAACTGATTTTGAGAAAATGGCCAAAAACTTGTGGACTTAGCCGTGTTCATGTTGTTGTATTGAGACATGCCCCATTCAAGTACGAATTTCTAGGCTGTGAAGGAACCTAGCCTGTCGTCAGTGCTATTAATATACGGCATTTTCGCACCACTTTCTGTTGCTGTGCAGAGCTCTATTTTTTAGAAAAATGCAACTTAGCCTTGGTGTTGGCCTCACATTTTCAATCGTGAACTTAAAAGCTAACAATGATTGTATTTTTAGAGTAGAATTTTTTTGTATGTTGTTCTCCTTCCAGTCCAAACAAATACATGTCAAGCTGAGCAAAAATCCATTTGATACAAGCCTTCAGAATCAAAGAAACAAAGGAACAAAGCAAATGTGGCAGTGTCTGCTCCAATTACTTTGCTTCACATTTTCAACTTTTTCACCTGAGGAAAGTTAATTCTGGACAGGAAATAGATTGAGTGGAACATACTAGTACTTGAGAATGACGTTATGACAGTTATTCTTGACTTGGGAACAAACATTGATAATTTTCCCGCCTTCTTAAACCCCCAATGGCTTCTTCATATTTGTTCGATTTCGGTGAAGAGCATGTGAAATCCCAGGGAATCTTGCATAGAAAGAAATCTCAGGTCATTCTTAAATCTAAATTCAGAACCACTGATATAATGCTGGGAGATAATGTACAGATAAAAGGTTGTTCAACATCTGTTCAATGCCTGTTGAGGTTATCGTGTTATCAGTAAAATTTCTGTTGTGTCTGTTTTACTGATAATGTACACTGCATAACTACAGGATGTCTGTAAAGTCTGAACATGGGAAATACTATTATTAATTATAACATTTTTTTGTAGAATTAATGCATTGGATTCATATGAATTTCGCAAAGTGCATTGAACTTTGCAACACAAATGGTGGAAATTACATTGAAAATTTTGTCTACTAATATTTCATTTAAATAAAATGTTACTCGTACTGTTTTTCTTGAAAATGCGTGTTTTGGTTGTGTCCAAACTTTAGGGACATCCTGTATATTAGGCTACTGGGATATATGCAAATCATGCCAAGTCTGCTTTGTGTGACTGTAGTAAATGAAGATTCTCAGAAGCAGAGGTATTTTTACATTGTGATCTTTTTCAGTTATGGAGCAAAGTTACTTCTGCAAAGAAATGCGTGTGAAAGCTTCTCACATAGCTTTTGACTCTATATATCAGGCTTGTTTTATTGCCTGTCATCTGAAGAGATGCTACATTGTTGTTTTCTGCTGTCTTTCTCTTTCTTCTCTCTGTCTTTTTATTCTTTCTTCCTTGTCTATTATTCTTTTTGTTCATCTTTCGGCATCATGTATCCTCTTCGTGATTTATATGAGGGTTTGCTATATTGAGCAGATGTTTTGTATGTTCATCAATGCAGATTGCATATAAGTGGTCCATTTGTTGGTTCCAATATTGAATATAAATTCTACTTTCAGAAAGATCTTGTGGTGGAGTACAAGCTTTCCAATTGTCCAGGATTTGAACACGGTCATTTGTAAGTTGATCTGACAATAACTTACAGCAGTAGTGATAAGCAGTGTAAATATTGTAGTGCAACTTATTTTAAAGAAATTATATTTTTGCTCTCAACAATTTATACTGAAAATATAATGTGACAACTGGCAGTTGCTCAGGACTGAATGAGCAATAGTATTGTATACTGGTATGTTCAGTGGAAGAAATACAGTACACATTCATGTTAGTGGGTTTAATAGAAATGAACCAGAGTGGAAGATTTGCATTTATCTTATGCTTTTTGGCAATAATATTTATTCATTTTCTCTTCCTCATCCTGTTGATTGTGAAACCAAGAACGGATGACAGGCAATGATAGTGAATGATAATTCATCTATCTTTTCTGTGAAGTGTAACGCATTGGTTCCTTATGTGTTAATAAGGTCTCCTTTATTAGAATGTTTTGTGGTTATGAAAATTTAATGGTTGTTCATTATTTTCAAAAATGAACTCATGATCCTAGGCTGTTGTTACAAAGAGTAATAAAAAAGTCAATGATGTTCGTAAATGTCAGTTTGCTGTGTGCCAGTGCAAAGAATGATATACATGGTAGTGTGATAGAATGACACAGAAGAGCATTTCATGATGAATTATCACAGATTTTAAATGATTTTTTGATGGGAATAATGATGATTCAAATGAAATTTTAGATAACTAGCCATATCACATTTAGTGACTAAAAGTTAGATTTTGAAGTACATGTATTAGTTTATGGTCCCTATTTCAGTTTGTCTTAAATTTTATTAGGCAAGGATGGAAGCTGAAGACATTATTAGGATGAGTAGAGAGGGATAAAAAGTGAAGTATACATACATAGATTACAATTAAAATATGTGAACCAAGCATTCTCTCATCCATAATTTTGTGCAAGGGGAATTTAGGTTAAAATCATGTCCCTCTTATTGTGAGAAGGATGGGAAAGGCCTTGAATCAACCATTCTTTTGCATGCACCTTTGAAACCCCACGTAGATGTATATTGTGCTGTTTTGGCAGAGAGCCCCAGCTGGAGTGAAATGCTGGAATTTCTTTTCTGTTTGTCATGAACTAGTAGAGCACATATACTCAGGTGTAACTATTGAAATTAATTTGGGCCACATCAGTGGCTGTCTCAGCCATGAAAACTCCTGGAGGGTTGGGATAATAAAAGTATGTGAGGAAAGAAAGATTCATGAAGCATAAACAATTTTATCATAACAGTTACGGTAAAATTCTAGTTTCTTGACGTTAAATTTTGAGCTTCAAAGCCTATAGTCTGGGACAGGCCAGCAAACAAAGTATTCCTCATTATACAAAAAATTCAACTACATGTAGGTTATTTTTCATTTCATTTTTGTTTGCTTTGTTCTGTTTTTTAAGTATGTAACTTGAAAGATTAAAAGGTGAAGATATCGTCCAGTACCTGATTAAGCAGATATTCTCAGAATTTCAAATGCTTTGGGAGAGAGAAATTCTCAAGACTTCTTTAAGAAGAATTTGTATATTCAGAATAAAAGTTCTAAATCAGTCTTATGATTGCATGGTAATTCTTTTGCTTGAATAGGAAGATTAATCCATTCAACAAGTCTGTGAAAACAGTTAAATTTCCACTCAGTCTGTGAGTGATTATAAAAAAAAAAAAAAGACAACATTAGACTTAAAATATCTCATTACAAAGATAATAGATGTATTCATCTCAAATTAGTTGATTGGTTTACCATGTTAGAGAATAATTACACCTTAGAAAATCTCAGAACTGAAGGAAATATTCTATTCTAGCAATAATGTGCATAAATATTTGAATTGCCATGTGTTTATGAGTAGTGTCTCATTGGAATCTTTCTGTTACATATTTTACATATTATACTACACTCATATAACAACACTATATTTGTAATATTATGTTTGCTAAAAAGAAAATCAACAAAATACAAGGAGCTAGGTATTTTGTTATCTTCCTTTCTCCCAGAATGCCACCATTTATAGTCCTCATTAAATTATGTTCTGATGTTTTTGTCTCAGAAGCACATGTTTTGAAAAGAAGGGAATTTCAATGGCAGGTAAAAATGGGGTCACCAGATTGATTGCTCATGCTAGTAAAATGGAATACATTGAATGTCTGTGCCATTTCTTTGTTCTAAGTGATTAAAAGCGCCATCATTCCTTTATCACTCAGATATAGAGGGCAGACCGAGTACAGCTGCTCAAAGGAGGTCTTGTTCAAGTATCTTGACCCTGTGGAGGGCAAGGACAGTCTGCGCATAAAGTGGGACAAAGATATCAGAGATATCAAAGTACTGAAGATAATTGATGATGTGAGTGCAGTACAGTCCACTAATCCTGACTCTGCTTTCATTGACAACTTATCAAGCTCAGTGTTGTTTGATGATACAACTTTGTCCTCATGAATTATCCTGTTAAAATTGTCAACATTTTTTATTTCTCTGTAACTTGACACTTTTAAGATTGTCTTTAAAGCAGGTTAATTGAAATTGATATTTGCTCTCTTCCACATCCCGGTTTGTTGTCTTTTCCTTTCACATAATGAGTGGATCTTTGTTATATCAATTGTATAGGACTATTACATTTTACACGATTGCACTTCTGTTTGTGAGCCACAGCTAAGTAAATTTGTCAATAGGATAAAGTTGCACTAGTCAAGTGACCAAAATAACTGACTCAAAAAATGAATTGTGTTACTGTCATAAATCTGTTGTGTTACAATAACAGTCATAAAAGAATTATCATACATATTAAATTTTTCAGGAGGATGAAAAAAGATTTCAACAAAACATCATTCTACATGAAAACTAAGTTAATTCTATAGTTTCTTTTTTATTTTCCCTTACCTAGGGCTGCTGGATATGAAACAAAATGTATGTCACTGTGAGTTGATCACAGAGCTAATTATTTCTGAATTGATGCTCTAACCTTTTTTGCAGCAGAACACATAGAAAAAAGAATTGTGTGTAAAGAAATGTGATTTTATAAATTCAAATAATTTTGAATGTCGTGTTGGCCACAGTCCATACAGAGCGCTTTTTTTTTTTTCATTGATGCAGGTCACTTTGTTATACTTGGTATAACTGACACTCTTGTTTTTTTTATTTTATCACAGAATATTCGCATCAGCATGTCTATGACCAACAGTGCTGCCATGGGCCTTATATCACCACGTGATTTTGTGGATGTCATCTACACTCTGAAGACAGATGACTCAATATCTACAAATGGTGAGGTTGTATATGCAGCAAACATATTGGGGAAGAAGTATTAATTGTTTACCAGTAATATTTGAATATTATCTCTGGTGATAAAACTTCAAGTGGTTAGCAAGCCTTGGCAATGTCCTTGTTTCATATAAGAAACAGAAAAAAAGAACAGTAAAATCCCTTTCAATTTTTGTTAGTTCTTTTTTTTTTTTTTGTCAAAAAAAAGTAGACACAAAATTAAAATCTAACAGTTGGTATAAATAAAGAGTAAACTACCTCTTCAGGAATGTTAGAATGTGAAATGTAAATATTGTGGATGTATGAGAGCATTGTTGGACACAATATATATTTTCTGTAAATTTATCTGTGCTTGGTCCTTACCAATTTGTTTGTGCTAGAGTTAGTTGCTGGCTTGCACAGTTTCATAGATACCTCTCTAGCAAATTGTTTGAATATTTAGAAATGCGAACAAATATTGGCAAACATACAGCATCTCTCCAAGCATCTGTATGAATTGATATTTATATAGCTTCTGTTTGCTTATCCTACCTGTAGGTGTGAGTATAGAATCAGATGAGTTCCCCCATCAGCACAAATTTGTGAGAGGTCACAACCATCCATGTGGACTGATGTGCTTATCAATATCAGGGTAAAGTGATGTTGTTGGTTTGCTTGTTTCTTTTCCTTTCAGTCTTGATTTTATATATAATATATAACATTTATTGATTGAATATTGGTAATATTGTGATGATAGAACTCCATATTGTTGATTCTTAGATAAATATAAAGTAGCAATGCCAATGCAAAAATTTGCCCTCATCAAAGGATTAATCTCTTGATGTTAAGTTGTGGACATTGAGTTAAATACCATAATGGTTTTTGAATTTTGAAAATCCATCAAGAAATAAAAAAGTTATGTCATTTTTTGTATGTGATTATGGGGGTG
>JBCEWB010065856.1:0-13475 GCA_039654565.1 Peronia peronii | reverse complement strand
AGATAGATAGATAGATAGATAGATAGATAGATAGATAGATAGATAGATAGATAGATAGATAGATAGATTGATTGATTCCAGTGAATACGCTAGGGGTCGAAGAAGCATGATCAATTACTCGACAAAGCAATCATCAGTGTTGAGTATCGTACCTGTGGCTTATTTTTCAATTTTTGTACTTCAACGTTCGTTTTGTTTTCTCAACCCAGGTCTTAACTGGCCGTGCAGATTTTATGCCCCTCTCATTCTGTCTTTCGCTCACTACCTTCTTCAGCGTCCCTTTCTTTGCTGAACTAACTGCTCATATTTCGGACAGGCATGAAGTAACTTTAACAGATATCGCCGATTTATTTGGTTGATGTCCCTCCGTTTGAAAACTGACGTCACCAGTGATAGTTGGTTGATTTGATGAACGAATGTTCATAGGTGTGAATTCTACTACTGGCTGATATCGGTATTGGTGAAGGCGGAAAGAAAGGGAAGGATGGCGGGGTGGGGGTTGGGGAGGTGGAGATAGAGATATATATCAGATTGGAAGCTTGTAAAGAGAGGAAAAAAAGTTGAGGAATATGGGAATCTTTAGAGAGAGAGAGAGAGAGAGAAACAGAACGAGACAGACAGTCAGACAGACAGACAGTTAGAGAAAGGAAGAAAAATTGTAAAGGGATAGGGGAGAGAGAAAGATACAGAGGGAGGATTCTGGGAGAGGGGGGAGAGGGAGCAAAAAATAAAAAAAAACATACGAACTGTGTTTTTTTTAATCCAATAACATTCTGCTATGATACTGCTTGCTTATCGTATACTGCTGGAAAGAAATCAGTTTTGCTGGTCTTCTTGAAAACAATATTCAATAATGGGCAGTGCAAAATTCGAGATACAAAAGAAAACAGAGGATAGCGAAAAGTGAAAAAGTGGGAAATGAAGTGAGGCCGAATGTAATATCTAAAAATCGAAATAAAAATGCAGAAAACATCGCTGCTGAAAAAGCTCAATGGAAAGCAATGATGGCCGAAAAAAAAAACCCAACAAAAAACAAAAAACAAAAACAAAAACTCCAAACACCTTTAGCATAAAACATAATAACAACAGTATAATTCTAATGAGCTCGGACAACCATGAAGATTTTCAGACTGTGCCAAAATTATTCTTCTCTGTTCTGGCATATTTACTTTTTGCCTTAATATTCGCAAATTCAAGGCCACGATGTGGTTGCACGTGCACTCATTACACACGAAAGTATTTCTCGTGAGACTTCCTCTCAGCAAGAGCTACTAACAGTTAATAAGAGATATACATCTCACGATGTTGTCCTTTTGCCTCATATTCTTATTGTTTTTTGTATCAAGACTCAACCAATTTGCTGTGATGTTCTGATGACTCGCAACTCTTTAGACTGTAAATTAGAGTCTAGTTATCTCGTTATATACACAGCACACAGATAATTTAACTTCAGCGATAGATTTGTCAAGTTACGACAGCGTTTCTTGTGAATGATTCCGACGCTATCTATAATATTTTAGTCGATGTGCGTCTGTGGGTGGAGGTATGTTATATCTATTTTAAATCTAATCAATTGTTAAATGCATTTCCCTTTGAGGGCAAATCAATTATCTTCATTAATTTCCATTATTTTTTATCTAGAGTATCCGTCTGAGCCAGAGATATGTCTTATGGTAAATGCGCCTTTTTCCGAAATGTGAGAGAAGTTTATTTGCCCTGGAGCATAGTTCGGCATCGTCCTTAATTGCTTCATTTAAAAGTCCATCATATCGCAAGAACATCATTTGGAGATAACAGAAGTGTTTTCAGTTTCACGCCCTGATGATCAGCTGCGACCTTGATGTCAGACGGATAACGCAGGGACAAAGAGATCCGCAAGGCTATATCAGTATGCGTAATGACAATCTTATGATAGCGGCACTTTTCACCGGAAACAGGACAGACAGGAGAAAGTCTAGGTTAGTGAGTTAGGACGAACAAAATAGAACAAGAGTGAGATAGGGAGGCATTAATCCTAGAAGTGATAAAGGACCGATATGCTCTATTTTAAGACCCGCATATTATACTGCGCATCTGAGTAGCTCTCCAAATGACTTTACAATACAATAGCAAGATACTCAATTTATATTATCATATAAGTTTAAATAGTCACTTTGTGAACATTAATAAACAGCTCAAAGGAAAAGTAACACTTCAGTAGTTTCAGCTGACCCTTTTCGGGTTAGCTGGACTTTGCGTGTTATGATTTAAAAAAAATCGTTTTCTTGCATAAGCTTCTCTTTTACACATCAGCATCAATGTTGCCGTTGAGAATTCACTGACAAAAATTCTACTGATGCTTATAGAGAGATCACTTTATTACACAGGGGTCATTATCTCTGCTGTTATGATCATGGGAACTGTGTTATGTTTCTGCTATATTTAATATCAGAAACAGTATCATCAGTGAGTAGTTTTGCGTTGCATGGATTGGTTTGTGACAGAAAACAGAGAAGGAAATCAGGGAAAACAGCAGTGAATGGACCGGCCTTCAATCAACAACTACATACGAGCATCTGAGAACCAAAAATAACAGTTCCTTACCTTCCCGGACAGGATAGGATAGGATAGGATAGAATAGGATAGGACTGGACAGGATAGGAAGATGAAATCCATGTTTCGCTCTTTGCTGCCTCTACTTAATGTTTCTTTCTGTGTCCAGAAATAAATGTAACTTTATCAATATTTCACATGTTATTGGCTTATTGTCGTGAATTATAGATGATTATTACCACAGATTTTGAGGACAAATTATTGATTTGATGTTTATTGCGTCAAGAGTCTGAAATGAATCCATTTATAACAAGTTGATGGGATTAGACGAAGAACTCAGTAACACTTGTGATAATGAACTCATTTTGTTGTACGTTTGTACTGGGCCATCCGTGTCCATTGCTATAATTATCTTGAAAAGGAGAGAGGGAGAAAGTGAGAATGAGTGAATGTGTGTGTGTGTGTGTGTGTGTGTGTGTGTGTGTGTGTGTGTGAGAGAGAGAGAGAGAGAGAAACAGAGAAAATGAACAATGTAACAAACTGATCTGACTATCAGAAGTGGAGCTATCAATAGGAAAAAATACTTCATATTCGTCAACCGTTAGACTCCCTTTTTTTGTGATCAAAGCGGTTTTTCTCCTCCTGGTCTGTCTCTCTGTCTGTCTGTCTGTCCTACGATTTCTTTTCGGTCTGTATGTATGTAAGTCTTTATGTATATATGCGTGTATATATTTTCTTTTATTCTCTCTTCTTTCTGTCTGGCTCCCTCATCCCCCCCCCCCTCCGTCCTCCTCGCCCCACCCTCTCCCAATTTTTCCGGTAAATATCTTTTAATCTTTTCTCGAGACTAACGATTTTAGTTTCTTCCATAACTTAGCAAACAACTTCATGAAATACGCCATAGATGTATAATGCGAGTTTAAAAATATGATGTTGTATCTGCCAATAACTTATCCAGTATGAAACTCGGAAGTAATTGTCAATGAAAGTGCAAATGAAATGCCGTGATCAGTTACTTCAAATTAATTTGTAGTACATATTTCATTAAAAAGTGACAGTTTCAATTGTGATGTTTTAATTAGTATCATTTTAAAAGAAAATTTGCAATTACGATATCGTACCTCTGCACTTGCGATATAAAGACACCTGCCTATTGTTGTCTTGTTACCTTTCAATGTACTGTTAACCAGGTGAGAAAATCGGTCTATAGGAATAGTGCAAGTTGCTTATTATAACCTATAATGGAACCTGTCTCGCGCAGTTCCCTCTGTACGTATGACGCTAGAGATTGTGCTTTCCTAGAACTTAGCACCTCCCCCTCTCCTGTCGCCGTTCAATGTCTTTTCACGCTACATGGCAGAGATCGCCTTACATAACGCATCTGTTGCTATGGTTAAGCTGGAATGTAAGGAGTGAAGATGCGAATGTGGGATATACATGTAACATTAGTGCTCATGAGTTCACTGGAGCGCCCTTGCCCGCGCTAAATATTTAGCAACCCCTACTTAGCAAGTTAGTTACGTTATGAAACAAATTGAGAAACCCTCTAATGAGGATCAACCCCCTCCCCCCCTCCCACCCCCACACCCGTTTTGTTTCCTTTTCTGACGAAACAGGCTTAATGTTCGGTAAAAAAAAAAAACAACTATATTTATCCTGTCATAAGCACAGCAGGAGCAAATTAGTTATGGTATGAAATAGAATAATTGACGAGCCTCTCTACTCTAAAAAACGAAAAGAAAACCCCCTTACTTTACATTTGAAAAGGCTGTGTTGCTGGTCAAAAAACAGTCTCTTCACAATATATTTGACCTACTGCCATCAGCAGTTCCTGTGTGGTGAAGTGAGATGGTTGAAGAACTTTCGTTTTTCGTTCAGCCCATCGCTTCTCTGTGAAGGAATTCGTAAAAGTGAGAAAACTGTCCGAAGAGCATTAAATTTTGCTAAGGTACAGTCTGAGCCTAGCAAGGGCAAGAGCTAACGTGACAGCAGCCAGTCATTTATGTCAATCATTTTTCCAAAGAAACCAGGGAGGCTGAAGAATAAAATCTGCTCAGCAGCATGCAGTTGTCCATAGGAGCTGTCTTCATAAACTACATTATTTAAAATTAACTTTGCATTCTCATATAATATGTTGAATTAGTTTAAAGTTATAAACTTCTCCTTCATTTTTAAATATTATTATTCCGAAAATGGCAGTGTGGTGAAATATGCAGTTTCCAAATAGTTTGTTACTGATAAAGTTTTTGTTTTTGATTTATACATTCTCATATTTTATCACAGTAACCTGTAAAATTGATTGTCAGCAATCGATTTGATAGATGTTATTCATTGCTAGTGGAGAAAAGGTTTACACATTTATTATTGCTGTTTCTCTACTCACGGGACATTGCGGTTATTTGACAAATGATTGAAAATTCAGTGCAATATAGCTGACAGTTTTTTTAAACAAATTTTCTTTCGTAAACCTTTTCTGGTGTTTGTATTATATTGGGTACAAAAGTTTCTTAAACAAACTGTTATTTATGCTCCTATCCTAAGCACTCCATGTGTTATGTTTGTATTCCACATGGGCTTGTACAATTGCAGTGTGCTAATATAGCTGACGATAATAATTGACAGGTTAACAGAATGAGAGCTTTTTTGAATGATAAGAAGTAAACACTTTCACTACTTTATAGCTGAAACTTGACCTCATGTACTTTTTTAAGACTCTGTAAGTTCGCTGAATTGCTACATAGGAGTGAGATTCCCACTGTTGCTTCCTTCACTGTTTCTTCATCATGTCACAGAAATTGAATCTCTTTTAGTTTATATCTTACAGCACCACCACTGATTTTTTTTCTACTTATAGTTGGCTCAAGCAACAAATAGTTTGCATGTTTATCTAAGCTTTACCCTGTATTTCATGCCGACACTTGTCTATGGTGTTTGTATCAATCATTCCCCTATATATCGCAAATTATGTAAGCTTGCACATTTCCTAATGGACAAATACAAGAATACTTTTTCACAATAGTTCTTTATCAATTAAAAAAAAAGAAAAAGGAAAACACCCATCATTCTTTATGCCTTTGAATTTTAAAGATTTATCAGCCTAAAAGGATCGCAACACGGCGACTTATAAAATGCCAGAACATACACGAAATATTTCCTATCAATAAAATAACAGTGGATGATCGAGGGTAGGTTACTGGCAAGATGGGCTTAATTTTGAAGTTTTAATGGAGAGCAAAGCTCCATATAGACGTGTTTGGGAAAATAGCTTATATTATACCTTTGATTGTCCTTAAATGTAGTCAGTGTCGATTAAGACTGGCCTGGTGTTTGAACAAAAGGAAACAGTTGTGTTACCAAATCACATTCTCTGGGAATTTCCATCTCGGGAACTTCCATATGACAGTACAGAATAACCCGATGTCAGATGAGGTGTGAATATTGACTCACAGCAGTCTCTATGCTAACGTGACGAAGCACACAGTGCACTCACACCTCGGATAGAGAAAAAAAAGATGTAATATGATCACCTCTCGGAAACAAAAGAAAATTAGATTTCACAAGAATTTCGATGCTGATTTCATTAACGATATAGTTTCGGAATAAGACAGAAAAAGATGAGATTTCATACTAGGATAGACTAATATTTTTCAGCCCTTTTGTATACACCCACCCTTATCCAAACTGTGTACAACTTTAAAATAGTCCACACCATCTAAACTTCATGTTTGATGTCAAAACCAGAATAAATTGGAATACCTGAGATATGGATGTAATTGCTGGGATCATAAGCTGAGCAACACTTCATAAACGTTCAAGCTTTTTGACTCATTCTGAAATTTAATTTCAAAACTTTCAGCAGTTCGTTATCGAATTGCTCATTTTTTTTTTTATGTTTCTTCCCAATTCCAACAGATTATATAACGTTATATAGCATTTGATATCTTTGAGAACATAAGCTGTGCTTGTATCTGAGATAAAAGGGGGGCTAATAATATCTTTTAGTTTGTGAGCAAAACAAAAAATATGATGTGGCATACTGTGGAATGGTTGGATTCACAATCTTGTTAGATCAGAATGATCACGATTAGTTTATATTTAGTGTCAAAAATGGATAGACACAAAGTAATTTAATAACCATTGCCCAGTCAGTTTAAATCAATTCGTAAGTTTCTTTTGCTCCTTTAAATTGTAGAGGTGTTGAAATAAAGTTCGGATCTATCATGAAATGTTGTAAAATGCCAAGTAGAACAGCCACGCGCAGGCTCTTAAAGTTTTATACAGGATTTTGAATATGGGTATTTTCACACCAGGCCAAACTTTCACCTGATTCTGCCAGTCTCGCAAGGGCAGGCTTAGGTCGACATGGGCCACCTCTTTTAAAATTTTGGAAATCTTCTTCCGCGAAGCAATACCATTATTTTTTTTCTCTAATTCTAGTCCATTTTTATGAATCAGACATCATCTTCTTAGTCTTGATATGCAGAACCTCTAGACATGCAATCTCTCTAGCGCGCAATGCCCATTATGTTGGGAATTCTGACACACTGGCCTGGTCTGGTAATCAGCTATACTCGGCCAAACAGAGAAAGGACTTTTCACTGATGAAGAACAAGCAGTGTAGAGCCAGATAATACCATCAAGAGAATTATAGCGACAACAAGGTTAGAACATAGGGGTTTGTGGAGAAACAGACTAGCCAAAGTTCATAGATCAAGACTGTTGCAGCATAAGGTGACAGTGTCCAGAGATAAATGGGCGTAATTTAATTATAGCCTGAATCTCACTAGGGAATCCATACCCCCTAAAGACCCTTTGTTAGAGAACACTCCTTCAAATGAGTTAACACTTCAAACGAAAGCCAGTTGTTGCTCGTTCTCTTGAGGAGATCAGAGTACGTAATTGCCAAGCCGTTCATTGCTACTGCAGTATGAAACAATGTGCAAGTTTATCAGCCAAGATGAATCATGCAGGTCAAATACGTCATACAAAAACAAAATAAATGTGCACTACTGTACATGATACAGATGATATAGGAACTGCCTTTAAAGAGGACTCGTTTTTTCACACATTTTATAGATTCAAGTCACCTCGGCTATGTTTTCATTTTTCATGCAGAATCTGTAGAGATTAAGTAGAGAAAAAAAATTGATTAACAATGTATCAACTGAAAGATGTAGCCTTCATAAATTTGCTTTGTGAAGTTAACTATCTTTGATATTTTTGTTTTCGACCGCTCCGCTTTTGATTATTGTCTGAAGAAAATAAATATAAGAGAAATCGTTCAGATTCTCCAATTATCTGTTTCCATTTCAAGCCCTGAACTGAGTTTTGTTACTCAAGATAGGATCTGGGTGGTGCTCAAACACTGGGTCTCCGCACGTTGGCGTTTGTTTTGATTTAAAGGCTCTTTACGTCGAAGTTCCATTACTTGTTCTATACTGTAAATATTTTAACTGACATTTCACGTAACTTTCACTGGCACACTGAAATTAGCAACAGGTGCTGAAGCTGCATTCTTTCCTCAATGAGTCCCTACGAGAGGAAGAAGACCAGGTAATTTCGTAGCCTTTCGAAGATGTAATTCAGAAAGACGTGTTGTTACGGAGTGAGTTAACTCTGGCTGAAGATGGAGTTGACTACTTAGCCATCTAGTCATTTAGGGATATCTAGTGTCGTTTTGTTGCATTGAAATAATCATTGTTTACAACAAGTCTTCAACTGCGAGGGAGCCTCGCTCGCGCTTTTCACGAGATAAAATCAGTTTATATATATATATTATGCTTTAACATTCATGAAAACTGATAAGCAATTTCTTGCACAAGACGTATGCTGCAAATCTGAACCACTATAAACGCATTTGTTTATCCTAGAAGTGTCAAGCAGCCAATATGCTAAAAGAATTATTGCCCTACATACTCTGCATTTGAATACCATTCCAGACAGCACACACTGTACAAGCATGCTAAACTACTCATATTACGTCACGTTACCTCTCCAGGGTCAAGGGGCCGAGCTGGTCAGAGATTTGTCGTCATATTTTGCATTGGAATTTCCTTCCACATGACAGTGCAGTCACATTGCACTAATATTAGATCAACGTAAAATAGAATCTGTCATTATTTACCCCAAACTGTTATTATCATCACAGAAATCCCGACAGCCCCGTAATTTCTACTGACACTTTAGGGTTAAAGCGTAAACTGTTCTTCTTTGAACATAAATATTGATATGATCATGATATACTGGCATTCCGGCCGTATCTATGAACAGTTTGGAGAGAGGGGAGAGAGAGGAGAGAAGGGAGAGACGTGTTTGGGGGGGGGGGGGCGGGGAGAGTACAAGACCCACGAGTCAACAGTTCAATATACCTGATAAAATACGAAGCGCGGTAATGGCTTTATTGGCTTTTAGTCTTTGCGTGTAATAGCTAATAGATATCTCACCACTCCGTGGCTTCCAGCTGACCCATTTTATTTGCTGATTAATAATATTATCCGATCTGCCTGGAAGGATATGTGATTGGTTCATCCACGCTGCAACTGTGACTTATTAGTTCCCTTTCTGCGCTCTCCTTTATCACCTGACAGATAATTAGAGAACAACATCCGCGCCTCACTGGTAGATTAATCTGCTCAGCTTATTCGACACGTGATTGGTTACGGACAGTTTTGGGGGAATCACCTGTATCAGAATTCCAGTGCTATGTTAGTACTTTTTGACAGGCAGAGGAGCGTAAACCGCGGACTCATTAAGTTGTGTGTCAGTATAACTGCTATGTGAGTTAGGTTACAAAGACAGAATCTAAGCCTTAGGGCGTAAATCTCGGGCTTATTAAGTTGTATGTTAAAATGGTAGCTATGTCAGTAGAGAAAGGTAGATAGAACCTAAGCCTGACACGAGAAACATAAACTTCTAGCGTTTTTAGAGTTAATTGCATGCTAATTGTATATAGACAGTGTATGATCAAGGAAACCAGATCGTGATCTTGAGAGAGTGAGCCTGCTCCCAACATTACCAAAGTTTGATCAAAGAGATCAAGTGAAGCCTACACTATTCTCTTTCATTATCAACAGCGTTGTTTTGTAAATTAAATGTAACAAAATATACTCCGAGCTGGGCGAGATTTGGGTGGCGGAGAAGCCGAAGCGTTGTCAAGTGGAAAATCAGGTATAGATGGGGAGTAAGAGATGAGACAAATGGGTAATACTATAACCTAATGAACCCCACCGCCCGGTAGACCGGGCAGGCTTTCCTTACCGCTCAGTTTACCGGCCACAGCCTGGCACATAGAGTGAGAGGTGCTCCATGCTAAGAACTTTTGGTACTGAGGAGAATGCAAATGGCAGCACCCATGAACTGTGTTTTACATATTATGTAAAACATAGTTATTCAGTTCCTGAAAGTTTCGTTGTTCTAATTTTTTCATTTCTTTGTGTTACTAACACTAACATGATCCACCCTAAAGTACCTGTATTCTGTTCTGGGAGCCTAAGGAATATTGAACGCCAGGATGGGAACCTATGGTTCAAATGTTTAAAATAAACCCATAGATCCTCAAATTCAATTAACGATACAGAGTGCATACATCTTCAGTTGACTGATTTCAGATCATCAAGCAAAAAGAACGAAAGCTGTTGTAGAAAGACGTGATTAGGATGAAGTTATCCGAGAGCAATCTGCTTCAGAGGAAGTTTATCCTTTTTAAACTTTAATATATAGCAGAGAATTGAAGGCGTAAACAGAATTTCAATCAGGAGATAGTTCCCCGGGCTGATTTAAAAGGTTCTTGTAGTAGGTTAGTAATCTCTTGCTAAAGTGGATTTCACGTAGGGGTATGCACATTATTTACGCAGGCACGCTTGAGGAAATTTTGACATGAAGAGGGAATCATTTAAATATACCGCTGATTTTTTAGTTGTTGCCGACAATACATAATGATCGCAGTTCGGCATCTATACACGGTTTATAAGTACTGTTTACTGGCTGTTGCGACTGTTTCTTTCTGTTGTGGTTATATGGATTTTAAATTCTTTTCACATATTATTAATTTTTTTTTAAATCTGAGACATCATATTTTTTTAAAGTGAAGATAAAAAAAAAAAAAACAAATCAAACATGAAATCACATTAACTATAGATAGTCCATGGTTCACATATAAATGAATGGAAAGCTCACACGCTCATTGTGTAACCTTCGAGCACATCACCTAAATGAAAGAGCATTGTTGCTCATCAACAAAAAACGAGTATTTAAATTTTGACCCGAGTTCCTACACTGTCAGAAACTGCATATTCAAAGGGTTTTCAGTGGTGAAGATACAAGAGAATTTCCATAATGTGACGGTCTAGGCTGGATATAAGTATCACAGAGGCGTTTACTCTTATAATATGTATGCGTGTTGCCTCCCCTGGTACATGTGTCATCATTTGATGTGAGATAGCATAGAAAACCTTCTTAGTTATCCTTCCTGAATCCTATGGTTCAATCGTTCCTCCCTCGTCGTGTGCACGGTGGATATTTCTCCTCTCTCTCTCACACACACACTTTCTTTCTCTGCCTGCAATTTGCCCGCAGTCATTTCTGCATGACTCAGTCACCTATGGTAAGAGATGATGGGCTCTTTAATCAGAGTGTGCAATGACTGAGAAGTGCGAGAAACATGAATCTTGGTGAGATACAGAGTGCTCTCTCGAGAGTTTACTCACCCACTAAGGTATAAACTTTGCATAGCTGCACAGTTGTGCTGCTGCTAACAAAAAAATGAGCACGTACAAATGTATCACAGCCTCTCAGGAACACTGAATGTTCACTCGTGTTTTCTGAGCACAAAATCTGTTATTAAAACAAGTGCATCTTAATGTAAATGCAACATTAGAATTGTCGTCCCGGTTTCGTAATTTATAATGTTTAGGATACATTTGATCTCTTGTTTTGCCGTTTGGTTTTGTTTTTGTAGGCAGTTCTTAAGTTCTCTAAAAGGGAATGGGGGGAGAGGGTGGGTGCGAACCCTGAAAATGAGGTTTTTGGGATCAAAATATCAACATTGAGTTTTGCCTTTTTTTGAAAGACACTTTGACCTCTTCTGGTGTGAGAAAAATAATAGCTGGAGCCAGAAACATCAGAGCTGTATAATCTGTAAGGAGTATATAACTCCTTATAGAATGTGTTTCAGTAATTTGCATCTAGGAGCCTTTGGTTGTCATGGCAATAAGACACAAAATAAAACAACAACAGCAACAACAGCAAAAACAACAACAGCAAAAACAACAACAAAACAAATCCCAACCCTTCTATTTTGAATATGCTAAATCCGAATTCGAAGGCCTTAGTTCAAAGCATTCAAAAATCGCTATCAGAGCTCACAATGCCTCCTTGTCGTCTTCCCCCTTCCTCCTGCCCCGACCCCCTCCCCCTTCCCCTTTAGCTAAGAGAGTTTTTACAACAAATGTCTGATGAACGATGAAAGAAACAATCGCTGAAATCTAGTGAACATTGGTGAATGGCTTGAGAAAAACAGGATTGAGCTTGAAATATAATCTGCACACAATACAAAAAGCTATTACAGTCCCGTTGTTTTGTTCCCATTTTTAGAAATGATTGCAAGTCTCTTGCGTTTCTGTCCCCTCCCTCTTCCCCCTCCTTTTTACTCCTCCCCTTTCCTCTCTCTCCCACCTTTCTTCCTAATTTTCCACATTGCCATACCCCTACCCATATAGATTCAAGCTGATGCTCACCCCCAACATACACAGGTATACACACATACACACACCATACAGTTGCCTCTGGGCTTGTTGTCTTTTTAAATTACCCTTTTTTTCCAGAGTATTTTGATTATCAAAATATTTATCCATTTGCATTCCAACTGTTGAAGAATATAGAAGTGTGGACTTAGTCATACTTGTTTAGAAAAAAAAAGAAAACAAGACTGAACAAAACACACACTAAAAAAAAAAATTTAAAAATTATAGTCCTTTTTTGTGTAAAGATCAAATTTACTAGGAGAGACGAGTAAAAAAAAAAGAAAAAAATCAACGTAATCCAGTTCCGTGACTGAACAGACTTTTGCCTTTAAAATACATCCCGCAGGCGTTCTAGTGGAGCTAAGGGCATTTAGGTCATCAACAACGTTGGAATTATACAAAGAGTTCCTAATAATCCAGTTCAGCAGTTTTGTGCTTCCGGAAAGGCCGAGTATTATTCCTCTAGGTATTATATTTTATGCTTACACGCTGTGAAAGATAATCAGTTCTCATAGTCATCAGATTACATTCACGAAGGATAATAATATAGTGTCATTCTTGAGATTCACTAATTCTTGAAGTGTGAAGAGAGTAATGTCTGTGTTCCAACAGAAAATTACTATTCTTTGTATATAAAAGACATCTAGGTTCGAATAAGCTGTCGGCCGGCTCATCATTCTTATATCACGATCTGACCAGAAATATTTGTTTCTAAAGCTGCACAAAAGGTTTCACGTTCTTGCCTTAACTTCAGAGGGTTCTACTGACATGATAGAGTTATATTCTCATGTTATTTTGCATGACTTTATGGCTAAGCTGTTCATACTCATATCAAGTACCAAGTAAAACGATAAATAACTAACTCAAAGAAACCACGATAGTCAACCGTAGCGAATGCCTTTGCAGCAGAGGTTGCGGATGGTTGTTTATAACCTAAAGGTAGGGCTTTTAACCGGAATACCAGGAACTGCACCAATACAGGTAGTACATGTCTTCCTTGCTGAACCCCTTTCTGGCTCAGTATGCGATATGCATAATATCATGAATATATATTTAACAGTGCTAAAAGTCTAGCAGGCTTGGTTTTTAAATGAGGAAATGATAACAAACTATCAAATAGGGATAGGAAGATAGATAAATAGATAGATAGATAGATAGATAGATAGATAGATAGATAGATAGATAGATAGATAGATAGATAGA
>JBCEWB010065845.1:0-13475 GCA_039654565.1 Peronia peronii | reverse complement strand
CTCTTCCGTTCAAGTGGATTTCATCTTTTGGCATGGAATTTCTCACTGTTCTATTAGGTAAAGTTTCCTTTACCTTGAGAAGGAGTGTCTATTGAGCTGCGCATACTTATTATGGCGATAATTTGACAACACCGAGGCCGATAAATCCCAAGTTTAAGTGTCATGGTGAGAAATATCACAGCGCAACGAAGAGCCCCCACGAATAAACATGGGCGTCGCAGGCAGGGATTCGTTTCACCTGTCGTATAAATCCATGGTTTGCAGTTCTTGGGTTAATACAAGTATGCAAAACACACAGTCAAGGTTATATTCTAACAATATCTGATGCCCTAAATGATTACTCTTCCCATAACTTTTACTGAACTGTTTTGAATATTTTGTCCACATGAAGTGGTCTCTGATAGGGCATTTTAATAATGTAAGTCATAAGCCAGTCAGAATTTTCATTTCAAGATCATGCAAATCTAGTGGTTCATTCCTCCATATAAATTTTAAACAGTTTGTAAAGCTAAGTCCATACATTTATTAAAGGAATTACTTTGGCAAAAATATGAGCAATGGAAGCCTGTGTTGGATGGTAGATATTTTTTTTTTCCACTTAATATACTCATGTAGGAAAAGAGAGTGATCATGAAGAAAACAGGTATTCGCTTGCAATACAAGAAATTAATTGTCCATTTGGAATTCATACATTTTATGACAATAATAGCTATTTATGAATATCAAAAGTGCCTAAGATATTACCCAACACAGCTCTTCCTCTGAGGACAGCTGCCATGAATTTGTAAGTATCCATTCCTTTCACTTCATAGGCATAGGATGTCATCACAGGCCAGAGAGAATCATTAGGACAACAGCGGCGATAGCAGAGCCCTCTGAACACCAGGAATGCCAGCCATGACAACAATGTGCCAGCTAGGACAAGATTGATGCCAGTCAGTACCCAGTAACTGTAGGGCTGCACAAGCCAGGGACTCTCCACAGTGGCTGGTGTGACAGAGGCCATCACTGCCCCAAATATTGCATCGCCCGCCAGACACGCCATGGACAGACCAAGAGCCACATTGAAGCTGGTCACTCTGAATGGTCGAATCAAAGGTACAGAGACTGCATATAGACTTAAAGTCACAGATATTGCAATAGCCTGGGCATATATTTCAGAGGTGGCTGTTGCAAATATGATCAGAATTATAAGTTTTGCCAGTTGAACAACTGGCCTGTAGTATGCTGCTAGGAGTCTGAATGATGAAAAAAAGTGAAACCCTTGAACAGCCCAAATCACATCTAGGCCTGCCATGTACTCAACTTCTTTCAGGGCCAGGTAATCTTCGTGATGATGGGTAGCAGCTGCCATTTTCTGCCTCCTGATTCGATGGATCATCCAGACAGGAACCACACCAAACAGCAAGATGATCACCAGCAGAGCAGGCACAAAATATGCCCAGTACAGACCTTTGTGGCAGCTGATAGAATCAAACACTGCCATCTTTCCTCCATGACAATGAAACAATCTGAAAACCACAGTGCCAATGGGAAGAGTTATCAACTGAACAATGAAAAGTAAAATTCTTTCCATCCTTGCATGATGAACCATGAGATAAGGTGGCTGGCGCTGGCGCAGTATGAGAAAAATTGCTAGGAAAATTAGCCCAGTTAGCACAAGAAAGCTGCCCCATGCAAGGAGAATATAGTTATAGCTGACAGGAACTTTGGAGCTTGCAGTTTCTACACCCTGGAGAAGGGTATATGCCTTGTTTTGAACCTTAGTGAATTCCCATGCATCTGTGTTGAATACGAATATAAAATTGGTATATTTGATCCATTTCTCTGGCCAGGCCCACTTCAGTGCCATGGACTGTATCACAGCTAACACTTGTAACATTTCAAAAAACAGAATTAGGGCATCACTGACAATCAAAGATGTAGAGCGCTGGGTAACATGTCTTTGTGTTGATGTCCTTGTGGTTTCTGCTGAAGGTTTGACTCGTCTGGTTCGGCCACTTGTTTCCACTTTGAGCGTCTGTTGTGATGGTAGGAAAGGCTCAGCTTCACGTAGGTATTGAAGAGGCATGACTGTGGACAATGAGTCACAAAACTGTGAGAAGAACAGTTTTTATTTAAATATATTTTCTAGATGAAATATAACACAGGACTCTCATTTTACAGCTACAGTGATGGAATTATTGGTGCTTGTGTTTTGAAAATTACAGTCGAACACGTAACACTCGAATTTCTCAGGGATTGAAAAATGTGTTCGAGAGTTCCGTAATTCGAGATTTTCATGGAGGCCTTTTTTACAAAAGAATAGAAGGACTGCTAAGGAGATATAACCATGACGACACTAATGTGGTCCAATCTTAACAGTATTCTAGGAATTAACTTCCCTCAGTTTATCTACATGGCATCATTCATTTTCTTTCAGACAACGCGTTGCCACCCCATCATGTTGATGTGCTTGCATCGCATCATGTAGACTATGATTATTCCTCACAACACAGACAGTGTGGGTGGCCTCGCCCACCACCCCACTCAATTACCACACCACTCCCTCCCAATGAGTTATCTTCAAAGAGGCCCAAATTTAGACCTACACTGTATACTGCCTGCTCCTATCTCTCCCAAACGCCTTTCCCTTGTCGTCAACAGCCTGGCACGAGCAAGGCCAGACAAAAAACTGGATTAATCAGACATTCTGCCGCTTGAGACCCGGTAGATGACAACAAAATCGTTAGAGAAATCCATGTTGAGAGTTTGAGAAATGCGTGTTAATAATATGAAGAAAACATTGGAATGTAAACGAACCGCTCCCTGTGGCGTTCGACATTTCTGTGAATTCAAGATTTCCGTGCTCAAGTTTTTTGTGCTCAATTGTAGTTTTCCAAAGCTGAAGCAAAATCTCTCACATATGGCAATGACAGCAAATAAGACAACATAATAGGCCGACATAAATACATCATCAGATATTAAATATCATCACATAAGAACTAATTACACACTGAACAAATAACATAAAATTCATTGCTGAATCTATGCTAATTCTACCAGAAGAATTATTCTCTCTCTGCTGTGTGGCTATATATGCTCGTTTCACCATGGCCCCAAATTCAATTTAAAGCAGTAAGCCAAAATTTCAGCAATGGGAGATCATTGTGCCCAGCTCTATTATTTCCCTTTGCCAAACAAAAGAGGTGTTGAGCAAGCAGTGCAAAGTGGAAAAAATCCCTTGACTTCATGTCATTCGGCAGACTGATCAACAAAAAAAATCTGATAAAATTTTAGCTGTAAGAAGTTTTTAGTTTTTCACAGAGTGTGTTTCAAGCAGAGGGCGCAGAACTGATTTTTTTGTGCTCTTTGCACTAGTTACTCAGGCTTTTGTCTGGTAAAGGGAGATAATAGGGTTGGGCACAACGATCTCCCATTGTTGACAATATCCAAAGCAAAAAAAAAAAAAAGAAAAGAAAAAAAAGAGGGAAAAAAAGAGGAAAAACCTGCTCTTTGTATGTCTCTGACATGAAACTCATGGGAAAAAAAATTGAATAATACATTAGATCAATATTATTTTAAGTATCAGACCTCAAACTACTCAAAGAAAAGAGTACAAGAGCAAAGAAATGCTTTGCCAATGATAAGTGGTTCAATGTCAATAGATCTATGATTTTATTGATTAAATGAAATAAAACTATTCTTTTCAGCTGGTGAAAAAAAAAATGTCAGATAGATCTAGTCTGGCAATAAACAACTGCTTGATTAATCACTGACAGTTCATAAACCGTTTATCTAGATCTAGCTCTAAATCAAAATTCATTGTAAAGTAAAAATTATAAGAATAAGCTTACTTTTTTTTTTTGGTACGGAAAATTTTGCTGCAGGACGATGAGACTGGAATCAAAATCCGATCCTATAATTCATACTGTTCAAAAACTAAACTAAAGACACGTTACGTTATTAATAGATCTACTTTTATTACAATAGTGACATCTCTTTCTCGTCGCTGCTTTTATTGAAAGCTGTGTCTCTTTGGAAAACAAAGAACGTGTTTCATTTTCAAATTCACAATAAGAAGAATGACAGGAGTGGCAGCTATGTATTCTGTGGGTATAACATAAACGTAGATCGACCATCTATCACAGCAAAGTAGTGATCGAACTTATTGCCACTCTCTCATCCGCCATCTTGTTTACGGGCGTCCGTCTCAACGAGACGGTAACCTTCACTTCCGCCACAGTTGTATCTAGTAGAGCTATCGTCTAATTTAGCGTAAACTCCTTGAACATCACAGATAATTTTGTTCCTTTTCTTCGGTAGTACATTCAGTTCATCATAAATGACTGAACTGTTTCTGATGAACATCTGTTGTTGGTAGAAGAAAAAAATGGAAACAAAAGCATTACAAATTGTATCATTGTGACCTTTATCATTTTGACCCATAATCATTCTGACCTCTGAACTCCACTTTCAGTTGTTATCTCTGTTTTGTGGGCAGTGCGAGGTTGGCAATTAAATTTGCAGATGTTGTTATGTTCACTCGAAGATTGATGAAATTCATTTTGCCAACCAAGCCTTTAGTTAGATTTTTCAGTACAAAGCGCACGATGCCTCTGAAGTTTGCCGCAAATATATCTATGATGTTTCAAGAAATCCCAACCCTCGAGGGCCGCTATGCCGCAGCAAGGCAGGCCGGCTTTCAGTATGTGGAGCTTACATTTCCTTATAATGAACCAGCTGATAAATTAAAAGCTGCCCGTGAAAGTGCAGGTGTCGAACAGGTTCTTATCAATGCATATCCAGGTAGGCCTAAAAACGTGTATTTGTCATCACGAACATGAGCAAGAAAAGGTTATTGATTTATTAAACTGCGTACAGGATTCAGTTATTAACCGCTTCACTGCTAACAACACTAACAGTACGAAATATATCCAAAGTTTCCTCTGTGCTGGAGGACGTAGATCTGTATGGTACATCCTGGCTCAGCTCATCACTAAGACCCTATTCTTTTAAACCTGATGTGCCGACCAGTGGGCACTACTGTCTGACTGCAGTCCCTACGGTGAGCCGGCACATATCGATTACTGTAAAATGAACTAGTGCCTATATCGATACTGGGATTATTGCCTCGGCGGTATGCACAGCCGAGGGTCCCAGCAGGTTAGGGACAGTGATTGGTCTAGTTCATTTTATAGTAATTGATATGTGCCGGGTCGCCGTAGGGACCGCAGTCAGACGGTAGTGGCGTTTGGCGTCCACATGCAAAATTTTTCGGTAGAGGTCGAGAGCAGATGATTGACAGATGACCAAGCAATTAGAACCTACTATTGTCTGCTTGTTTATAGAACAATTAGGAATCTACCATCATAGCAGTTAACACTTCTGTGCCAGTGGGAAAGTACAGAATGCTTGCCGGTTGGCTCGCTCAAAGTGGGCGGGACTGAATGCAGGTGGAGATTGGAAGTGGCCGAGACTGACCGTATCCTCTATACTTAGCACAGCACTGCAAAATTGGCATAGCAGTGAAGCAGCTTGCCGATGCAGATTTCAAATTGTTAGCCTTTCAAATATTTGCTTTTATTTTTTCTTGTTGTTGTTGTTTTTTCCAGACATGATGGCCGAGGGATTGGGCATTGGTCTGTGAATGAGGGTGTGAAAAGTGTTGCGGGTTCAAATCCTACTGGGGGATGGAAAAGATAGGAACTTGCCCACTTTTTTCTTTTTTTTTTTTTTGAAGTGACTCATTGGGTAGGAAAGTCCACAAACTAGCCTTCTGGGATAGGGATTACTATATTTTGGAAGTCCAATGTACAATTTATGCATGCTAGGAACCTTTGGCAGGCAAAATTTCAAATTCTAAATTTGCATTTAGAAAAAAGTTCTTACCAAACTGGGCATGCACTTAAAGTAGGGATACTCCTACGCAAATAAAAGGTTCATTCTTTAAATTAGCAGTAAATCTTTTCACACAAACATGGGACATAATTTTTTTTTTAATTGTCTGGTATTCATAACATTATTTGAATTTTTACAGTCCCATTTTGCACTTACCTGTTGAGCACTGCTTTTTTACTGCAATAGTAAATAATGCCCATCAGAAGGACCAGAATTTATTTTTCAGTATAATACATTGAACGGACATTGACGTATGACATAGTTGTGATGAAGGGCCTACAAAGTTCCAAACTTTGTTGTCTCAATCTGTAAGTGATAATTTAGCTGATATTTTTGGTTTAAAAATCATGGCTTTGATTATTTCATTGTCATTAAAAAACTCATTTCTTTTCATATGATGTAGGAGATCTAACTTCAGGTGACCTTGGTCTTGCCGCACAACCAGATAGAATTCAGGATTTTCGTCAAGGCTTGGAAACTTCCATTACCTATGCCAATGCTCTCAATTGTAAGAGGTATGATTATGGCAGTACTCAACATGTGCCAAAATAAATGAAGGAGCTTAAGCAGCTGTTAGCCTATGAATGAAAATGACAAGGAAAAGAAATCATATTTGTGACAAAATTTAATTGTTGCCTCAATCATTCAGACTTCCTATACATACTTCTTTGGAATGTGATAGAGTGAGACAGCTGAAATCCATTTTCTAGGCCATATTGGTGGTTATTATCAAAATGTAAATCTAGATGGAGAGATAAGAAAACAAAATGTCCAAATACATAGAACGACGAGCAGAGTTGTACATACAATAGAGTGTTCTTGATCATATGCTGAATCTCCTCCAGGATGCATATAATGGCTGGACGAATACCAGAGGGCATCAGTGCAGCAGACAAAGGGAAGATGATGAAGACATATATTGACAATATTACATATGCAGCAGACAGATTGAGTGAAGTAAGTGTGCCACAAGATGCAAAGGGGCATATACCAACATTGAATTATATGTGTAAATATATGTAGCCCATCAGAGAAAAGTATTTTCTCAGTTACACTATTATTATGCATAAGATCTGGTAAAATCCTTTCTGTTAAGCACATAGACAGAAACAAGCAGAATAAGCAATTAAATTTTCAGGAGATGAAAATATTTGTGATTAGAGAGAATTTTCATGAAAATTAGAGATATGAATCAGTAAACATATACACATGAATATAATGGTAGATTGTTTCGTCTGCTTGTATCTCTGTGATCTGAATTGTAAATGTACTCATGATGCATCTGAAATTTCTCTCACAGGAAGGTATACTAGCACTCATTGAAGCAGTTAACAACAGATTGTCAGTACCTGGCTATTTTCTCTCCAGTCCACACGAAGGTAAGATACACTTAAAGACAAGATACCTGACATCAGTGATCAAATATTGCTACGTATAATTATTTGACAATTTCATGAGAAAGTGAAAATCAAAATTGCCTATGCCGATACTTCCACATCTCTAATCTTATAAAATTATCATGTGGAATCTAATGTTTAGGCCAGTTTGTGACAAAAATAGAAAGTTGTTTTTCTTTTTCAACTTCACTGATCAGTCAATAGTTTGCCATTTTATTGTATAATCGTTTCACAGTCCTTAACCAAATAAGTGGGCAGTTTAGAATTTGCCTCTGTTCATGCTGTTAACAGATTACAAATGAAAATGATATTACTTTTCATTAAGTCGGTGTTGGAAGTATTAATCCATTTATTTAAGGTAGTATTAGTGGCAATGAATGATAAAAAATCTTCCAAGTGACATTTTTTTAATTGTGACATATTAAGAAAGCTTAGAATCTCTGCTACCCAAATTCATCTTTAAAACACAAGATGTATATTAGTTTTATTATAAATAGGGACTCCAAGAACCCTTTTCGCCCCACAAGCTCCATAGCAACCAGTTGTTTATACATGGTTACTTGGGTATTATCCTACAAATTTACAACTAAACTCTATATAATGTGAAATAGTAATGAAGAGAAGTGAATGCAACATAGTAAGAAAGAAAGCGTCAAGGGAAACCATTAGCGCTCATCTGTATGGACGTGGGATATGCTGGAGGCTGATAAAAGACACTAACAAGGTGGAAAAATTTGTTTTCGGCTTTTTCTCAGAATTGATTTTTCTCTACTAGAGGGTTGCTTTGATGTACGATTGCTCGAAATCTATATGAGCAATCCATTTGAAATTTGACATGCTTGTTGTGCACATAATTATGTAGGGCTGGTACTAGAATGAAGTGTGTCTCATGTATAGTTCATGAGTTTCAGACTTTATGCATACTTAATTAGGTTGGGTTTGTTTCTCCGCAGACAACTGTAAAATTTAAAAAATCATAAAAAATCATTTATACAAGGGGCCCTTAAGTAACATATGAACATCTGTTCTACCAAATTTCATTAGTATTGGTCAATCCTTAAAGTCATAGGACTTATGAAAATCTATATGTTATTTAAGCCTTGCGGTGGCCATATTGGATGTGTAATTTGAATAAATTATGCAAATTTTAGTCACAATATAAATCTCATTCTATATTGATAGCATATGCAAAGTTTTAAGACTATGTGATAATAAATAAGAATTTAAACCCCATTGCCAATAATACTACCTTAAATTTTTAATATGGTTGTTGCCTGACTGTCAGTCTGTGAGGTTAAACTCGTTAAGGTTTTGGTTCAGTTTCTCAAATGTATGAGAAACACTATATTTTATGTCATTATTTTCACAGGACCATAGACTACTATTATTTGCTTGCAAATTGTATTCGTGTGGTATTTTATAATATTATATTCACAGGTCTGGAGATTGTCAAAAAAGTTAATCATCCCAACTTAAAATTTCAGTTTGTAAGTATTGAATTTTTTGTGAGTTTTAGATATGGTACTTTGTTACAAGCATTCATGCATGTTGAATGTTAAATGTATAATAGTTATGAAACTGATTTCAGGGTGATAGAGCTGTCATCCATGAAAAATGCTGCTGCGCACCAATCATGAGGTTTTATTGTTTCCTATTTACCACACAGTGACAGCGCTTTCTGCTGTTGTTGCATTTTTGGGGGGACATTTTGTCATTTTTTATTTTTAAACATGGAAATTTTTGGTTGCCTTTTTTTTTCACCCAGTACGAAATTATATGTTAGGCTGCATCCATAAATCAAAAGTTGACGAAGACAGTGCTTTTTTTTGCCTACTCCATTGTATATAGTGAAAATGTGATCATTTTGATCAATGTAGGCCAGAAACAGGACATTGATATGAGCAGTAGTCCTGCCCTCTGTCATTGTTAATGCCTGTGTATAGTGAAAATGAGAAAGGTGTAGTCGATTGCTCTCATTTTGATCAATGTAGGCTAGATACAGGGCATTGATATGAGCAGTAGTCCTGCCCTCTGTCGTTGTTAATGGCTGTGCCTGTAGCTGCACCCATCCATCATGAGCCGCTGCATCTTTGTTTGTGCATGATTTTCATTGTTTCATTGTTCTTTTTTTGGACTACTCATAATATAATAACTGTCTGCTTTGACGGTGCCCCACCCATACTGCACCCCTCATCTTATATAATATATACATTTTTTTTTAGCTGTTGTGCGTGTTGTCCACTCCAGTTACGCAACTTTGTGACTTTGTGATGCAGAGCCAGACCTGTAATTTGCATTATATACCTACATATCTTTTCTACTTCATATAGAGGGAAGGGTTGAGGGAAGGGGATGGAGGTTTAGGAATTAAAAGATAATTTCTCAGCCATTATGACACCAGCTTTGTGTGGAATTTGACTTTGCTTATATCCATGCCCACATTTGCAATGCAAGTTGGTCATGCGCAAGCTAATTTATCTTGAGTATATAATGCTACAGGTTACTATTGTATATGTCTTGCACCCAGGGCAAATGAGTCGGAAGTCACGCCGGGTGATTTTGAGTTACAGTTGTTTTTTACCGTTTTTTACTATTTTCCGACTATGATACCACAATTTTTCTTTTTTCAGGTTAAAAAAGGTTAAATTGTCGTTTTGTGAAAACAAAAAATATTTTAGTATCTTAGTCTGAAAGTAGTTAAAATAACCGAAAACGGTCATGGATCTTTATCGCCCGGCGCGACTTTCGACTCATTTGTCCTGGTTGCAAGACATATGTATTAGGATATCACTGCTAGATTCTTAGATGCCTTCTGTCTTGAGTTTGTAAGTCAAATTGATAAGATAGCAAGTAATGCTACAAAGCTATACAGAAATATTTAGAGGACTGCACCATAAATGGAAGTGGATTATGTATCTTCCAAAGTTTATTGTAAATCATGGAGAATGTCCTACAGTCACCAGGAGACAAAAAAAGTGGGTTCTTAGGCAGATGGCTCGTAAGTGGATTGAAAGATTACACAACCCATCTGACTACTATCTTGTCTGCTACGTTTGCCCTGCTTGTATCAAAGGTTGAATGAGTATCCATGTAGCGGCATCACTATTGAATGACGAATGACTCAAGCGTTCAAAATTAGCCAGATCGACTGAAATATGAAAACAACTGACTGGTCAGAACACTAACCTTATTCCCTCATATACACAGAACCAATTGCGCACACTGAAGCATGTGCTGGCGGACAAAGGAATGGTTATGGTTTAGTTCATGTGTGGTTTGGTTACACAGTCACACATCCCCCATCACTTCCCCACCTGGTATCCCTCTTGCCTCCACCCCCTCCCCATTTTACTGCACGGCTAGGTGCTGTGCATTTCTCTGAAACAGACAGTATGATGTGAAATTATACCATGAGTACTCCCATATCTGACTTGGCATCAGGCTCTTAGGTGGAATTTGTATTTGGTAGGAAGTTCTTAGGTAGATAATTTCTAGTGAAAAAAATTGTTTTGCAGCAGAGGTTAGCTCTTAGGCGGAGACCACTGCATAAGAACATAAAAGCTAAAAACTGTTCACTGGACATGTATGGGTCTGAAAATAATGTCAGAAACAGAGATGTAAATATTCCACATGCATGTAATGTTAATACGGAATGGAGCTTTGATCTTGTTTTCTTCTGTTATGTAATAGCCTACAAAATTATTCTAAATACATGTATAATTATATCTACAATAATTGTTTTAAAAATCACTTTTCTTTTATTTGCATTTTTCTGCATTTTGGTGGCATTCTTTTTTTGGCTCTTTTTTTTTCATGAAAAGTGGCATTTTTCATGGATGACAGATAAAAATCTTCTCCACACAGTAGAGGACTTGTTGGTAGTACTGTGATCAGTAATAGCTGTGAATGTTACTTGTTCCATTAGACTGAAAGGTAAATCATCGCACTTATGAACAGTAGTTGTAATATCATCAATAACAATTATCAATATTAAATCACACTGAAAGGTAAATTCTAACACTTCTATATGAATCAAACATTGATGCTGCAGTTGTCATGGAGATATTCTTGCTGTATTCATTCTTGTACCATGCTTTGTCATTTTTGAACCCTCAGGACATTTTTCATGTTCAAATAATGGATGGCAACCTGACCAAGAATATTCAAGACTTTCTACCCTGTGTTGGTAAGCAAGAGAAAGGCAGGATATGTGTACAATTTCAGCATAATTATGAGATTTTTAGATTAAAACTCAGCATACGTGCTATGTTCTTTATAAGACAAATTTTTCTGCGTGTTTAGTGTAGTCAGTGTTGTCCAGATTGGTCATTTTAGTTGTGCCAGCGTTCACAACATATTTGTTATTCAGTTCCTCAAAACCAGAGTCAGTTCTTACTAGATCTCAGAATACATAGTTCATATGCTTTAATTATAAGTGTACATTTAATAGGAAAGACTCACTGAGTCAAGGAGATCGGCAGTTACATACATTAACTGCAGTTCCCACAGTATTTGAAAAAAACCCATCATTTCTTGGACAGTTCCTTCCAACTTTTACAGTATCACTAAAATTTGCTGTTTTATCCTTATCATCCTCTTGTAATGAAGGAAACCATCACTCTGTTGAAACATGGCTTGTTTGTTGAAAGATTCCCTTTAATTGAGAATAATATCCATTGATGATTTGCACCATGAATTTTGTATGATTTTTTTTTCTGTTTTAAGACTTCAGAAGGGTTTTCAAGAATGTTTGCACTGTCCTGGATGAAGCAAAAGTTTGGCCATTAAAACAATTTAATTTAATAAAAGAGTCTGCAAAATTTGTTAATGTTTGGTATATTGACAAAAGCAGTTAACAGGTTGCACGGACAGGGCAATTTTTTAGGACATTTAAAACAATAATCGTGTCTAAAATGGATGTGACTTTTGTAATGTCCAGACAGGCAGGGAGTTGAGAAATATAAATGAGCATTGTGATATGAAGGGCAAAAAGATAGTCATTGCTAATTATGATCTTGTCACATGGTGTTGATCATCAAGTTTCTCCATAACTGGAATTCTCCCTCACTGATATCACAAATTCATGACACAATCTTAGCTTCCAACTGTAGTTCTCTTGAGATCCAACCTCATAATCTGTGACCCAATGCTATGAAAAACAGAGGTGTCCATTGATTTCTGTCCTCAGGCCATATCCAGCTAGCTCAAGTTCCAGACAGAGGAGAACCAGATGCTAGCGGAGAAATCAATTTTCCCTATGTGTTCACAGTGCTGGAGGCTTTGGGCTATGATGGATTTATTGGCTTAGAGTACAAGCCTAGAGGTAGGATTATTATAAAGTTATTATTAGCAGTGTGCTTCGTTGAAGGAAAAAGATTCAGTATTTAAAATATGCACAAGATTGAACGGCAAATGATATTTCTCACCAGTATCAATAATTGCGGAACTCCCAATTACAGTTTGTATCGGATGTCCCAAGTTTTCATAACGACAGTGGAATACGGATGAGTTGATGCTGGTGGGGGAGGAAAAATAGGATCGATTCATCCGTAGCTCGACTCATCCGTATGTCACTAAAGACAACAAAACTACAAATAGGCACTACTTATTTGGAATGACCTATTGTCAGGCATTATAATGGTTAGTTTCCCTTACGCATTCTTTCACCGAGCATCAACTTTGATCTCTTCCATTCCTTTTCAGTGAGATCGACCAAGCTTTTGGTTGAATTTAATGTAACATATGTATTATTATTGATGCCCGTTGTCATCGGCTGTTTAAGTTTCAAAGTTTCACTGTCATGTAAACTGATGGTGTCCACCGCTCCCAACCCTGCCTCCTGAACATTCATTTTCAGCTCAATACAATCGCCGCACGCAGCTATGTCACCCTCCAACACTCCTCCCACTGCTTCATATTATGAAACATTGTAGGCCTACATGTATTACCCCTATATTAGGCCTTTTTCAAGATGATAAACATTGCATGCGATGAATCGTATCTGCGGGCGGGGCGGGGAGGGTGCAGTACCTCACCGTTCTCGTTTTGACCGCAACAGCTTAGTGAAAAAGTGCCTAGGTCTAATCAGCCAAATCACAAATAAGAGAGCGGGAAAGGGGGGGGGGATTTTTTTTTTTTTCCACTACTTGCCATCATCTAGTCCGGCGAGCAAGTTCCCCGGGATGAGAAGAACAACGG
>JBCEWB010065834.1:0-13476 GCA_039654565.1 Peronia peronii | reverse complement strand
TCTATCTATCTATCTATCTATCTATCTATCTATCTATCTATCTATCTATCTATCTATCTATCTATCTATTCATCTATATATCTAGTGATTGAAGACTGGAATGTGTGCTTGAAAGAGAAGGACAAATCTGGAATGAAATAAAGGCGAAAAATGAAAGAGCGGTATAGTAGAACGAGAGAAAGATGAAATGAAAGGAGAGGGGAAAAGGGGGAAATATTCAAGAAAGGTGATGGCTAGAGAGAAATTAGAGTATTTGAAATGTGTAAAATGAGGAAAAATGGATAAGAGACGGAGAGAAGGAAGAAGGGAATGACAGAAAAGTGATGAAGGATGAGAAGACGGGATAGAGAAAAAGACAGTAAGAGAGAGGCGATGGATCAGCAGGAATGTAAGAAAGAACTGGAAATGAATGGAAGACATAAAGATTGAGTAAAGGACAGACAGACAGATGGAAGGGAAGAGAGAAAAAGTTGTAGAAAGAGACAGACGAGATAGATTTAATGATGAAGAAAAAACCCCAAACAGACAGATAGTAAGATACAAACAGATCAGATGAGGGCAATGGGATAAATACCAAGGAGAACCAAATAGACGTGGTAGCAGACAAATATATATGCACATTGTGGACGAGAAAGGGAAAGCAAAGAGAGAACGAGAGAAAGAAGGAAATGACTGAATAAGAAATAGATTATGATAAAGGAAAATTTGTAATCAGGCAAAGTGAAATTGGGAGAGAGAGGAAAGAGCGAGATCGCGTAATGGGCAAAGAGAGAGATGGACAGATAAATAAAGAGAGGAAGAGAATGAACGAGAGAAACAGAGGTATTGAGAGGCAGAGAAATAAAGGAGAGAGAGAGAGAGAAAAAAAAGGCAAAACAAAAGAACATTAACAACAATGGAGGGATAGTGACATAGACGCAACTAATAGCAGAGAGAGAGAGAGAGAGAAGAGAGAGCGAGAGAGAAAGAGAGAGAGAAAAGAAACAGAGAATGATGAAGGAAAATTTACGGTCAGGCAAACTGAAATTGAGAGAGGGGATATGAGAGGTTGCATAATGAACAAAGCAAGAGAGAGAGAGAGAGAAAAAATAGAGAGAATCATGCAGATAGATGGATAGATAAATGGACAAGTCACAGAAGGAGAAGAGAAGGAAAATCATAGAAGACATAGTACTATGATGCACACACGACAACAGGGGATGGGTTAATCCCCGTCTCTACGCAGCTTGACGTCAAAACACAGTAGGTTTAAAGTATACGCGTCTTTTTTCCTTGCAGTTGCACTACCCATGTGTTCAAATACTATATCTTTTCGGAATATTATCGGACAACCTATTGCGTCTTCTCATCTTCTGCAAACTGCACTTTTGTACAATATGTGTTTAATGAGGATGGCAAAACTAAACTGAATCTTACTGAAGCAGACGTTTTCTGCAGAAAAGCAAAAGAATTACGTTAAATTTGCTCAGGATAGTGTACTATTCATTTTCTCTTTCTTTCTTATATTCATTGCTCCCCTATCCTCGCCTCGTTTGAATGAAAAAGAAGGGATAGGGACACAAACAAGAAGACTGAATATTTAATCCCAGCGCAGCTTAAGGTGAAATGGCCATAGGTAGTCGGCTATCTACGCCTGGCAGGCTGTATTATACTTCTCCACCGACCGGAAATGGCGTACATTGATAGGTCATCAAAAACTTGTATTTCTCTGATAACGCTCCTTGCTAAAACCGAAACTAAACAAAATGTCTGACGTCAGCAGAGGATGGTATAAACTCTGACAGATGTTTTTCCCTAGGCAGTTACTGTATGTCAGTGGTGAGGAATCAGATCCAGACAACAGAGAAAGAGAGAGAGAGGGAGAGAATTGGAGGCGGGGAGGAGGGAATGAGAGATAGAAAAGGAGAAAAAGAAGGAAAGAGAGAGAGTTTGGGAGAACAGACCGGAGAGAGAATTTGGGAGGGGAGAATGAGGGAGGGGGGGATAGATCCTAAAGGAGATACAGAAAAAAGAAATGCAGCAAAAAGAAAAATCGGCTGGAAAGAGAAAAACATAAATGAGGGACGAGTTAGTTAGAGAGGAGAAAGAGAGAGAGAGAGAGAAACTGAGGACAGGATGCACAGGGAGTGTCTGTGAGAAAGGACGAGTGAGAGAGCATCAAAGAGTGAGAAAGAAAGCAGTTGAAAGAAAATATATGTGAACGAGAGACAGAAAGTATGCAATAACAAGAAAAAACCAAAAGAAGATAAAAAAAAAAAAAGATAAAACCAGCGTCAAGAAAGAGCTAAAGTGAGACAGAACGAGAGAGAGATATAGAAAGAAAACGAGAGACAGAAAGGGAGAAAAAAAACGAATGCTAGTTAGAAAAGGCAAATCAGAGCAGAAAAAGGAATAGAAGAGAGAGACAGCAGCTTGGGAATATGTGAAACACAGAGAGAGATGAAAAGGCAATGGTATATCTCGGAGCGACTGCGCGTTCAAAATCATGACCACCCAGGCTGCGAGGAAAGGAAAGAGCAGTCAGTCCAAAGATAATTATGATAGTGGAGCCGGAAATCGCTCCCACCTATACATCCCCACTCCCCTTTCCCCCATTCCCCAATCATTCCCTGGTGCCCCGAAGTGACTCAAGTTCTTCAACAGTATAGTCAGATTCCAGCTTCAATCCCATCAGCTTCATTATAGACCTATTTACCAGTTTGCATCTTCAGTGAACCGGCTAGGGTGCCTTTCTGTGTGTATATGCATATTATAGTTCTCTAGTCTCTGCTTCAGGATAACATTCGAACAGAAATGTGTGGTGTCTGGAGAAATTTATCGGATGATCAAAATTTGTTGCCATGCATTTGAAGACTTTATCTCGGTATGATTGAAGGCACTCTTGATCTGACAAACAGTAAAATTAGTTTTGAGAAAATAGCATTCAAAGCTTTCCTTTCATTCAGACCATCCATTTTAAAGAAATATATTTTAATTTATCACTCCAGAAACCAGTGTTCCAAAATACTATTCTATTCAAAGGATGTCTGGCAATGGCGTCAAGGTGAAAAATAAAAGAAACAAAAAATATATAGGCCTATATAATGTGAGCATATTTACTTGAATAGACAAATCAAGACAAGAGATTATCTTACATTGACGTTCATTTAAAAATGCCATTTTCTGTCACTCATGAAGTGCAGGATTGGGATTAAGGACCCTACTATCATTCAGATAGCGTTGGTCTTGAAAACGTATGGACTTGGTCGCTAAATTTCTTTATTACTTATCTCCTCCATCGTTCTACTATCCAGCACCTAAATTTTCAATCTTCCCAAGTGGGTAATAATCGCACATTTTAAAAAGTTTCTTTTTATTTTGACAAAACTTTAAAAAAAAAACCTGCAGTTTTCGTTTTCTAACTCTGAACGCTAAATACACAGTAGATGTTGTAAGATCTTCATCCACTCCTTTTTTATATTAAAACATTGTATTCCTTTCACTTTTATTTACCCACCTAATCCCAGTCAGAAATCGATCTAATAAAAAAATAAGTGCGTTTAGTGCTATAATATTACCATCTGATTTGATGTAAAAACTAAAACAAAACAAAAACAAAAGGTCATGAAAATATCTATAGGTGGAAAGGCAAATGTAATTAGAAATCCATCACGACCATCATAAGATTTATTTATGAAGATTACAGGTGTTAAAAAAAATATTCCTTAATGGTATTGCAATCGTCCCAATCAAGCTTCAAAAGCTACAAAATGCTTATCAAGATATCCAATATTTAGTGGGGAGTTCGTTATGCTGGCTAAAAACGAATAACGAGAGTTAATATCTGTTGACTTGTGAAATATCTCCTTTCCATATCTCAAAGATCAAAGAATCATTCGTTGAGAGCGCACGAGGAGGTCACATGGCCCTGACACATTGTGTTATAAAGAGTTATGGTTTAAGCGTTACTGCAAAATTATTTCATAGACCAGTGGTTTCCAACTTTTTTGCACTCACGACCCGCTACCCAGAGGCTTGAAACCCACGCGATCACCTACTGTCAGCATCTTCATTTACATTTTATTTTTTGTGATGGAGAAAGAAAGAAACACTGAAACAAATAATAATAACAATAATAATAATAATAATTCATAAATAAATAATAAAATGTAACTGAAGAGTTGAAATTAGTTCTATCCTAAACCATTTCTAGCAAGGCTACCCGACCCCCTGCAAGGCTTTACGACCCCCATGGGGGTCGCGACCCACGAGTTGGGAATCCCTGCCACAGACAATGCAAAAGTAACGACAGCTTTGTAAATGGACGTTATCTTTTTCAGTGCTTGGTGGCCTCTTAAATCAATGAGCTAGCACAGAAGGTAAAAAGAAAAGACAGACAGAAAGGAAGAAAGAAAGAAAGACATGAAGAAAAACACAGAAAGAAAGAAAAGAGCGAGAAAAAGAAAGAAAAGAAACAGAAACAAAGAATGAGAAAAAAAAAGAGAAAGAAAGAAAGACATTCCGCTTGTATGATATCCGCCTATGCAATTGTTTTTCATTCTTTTCTCCTTCATCTTCACATCCTCTCATGATAGCAGCCTTTTGCTTTCGGACTGCGTTTCAGCTCATGCTGCAGCCATAATAACGGAGAATATTCCAGTCCACAGAAGTGACTAAGAATTTGATCTCCCATGCATTAGAGTGATTGGTACCCCGAATAACTGACAGTTCCAATCAAACGCAGAGGAATCGGTGCCAAAGCTGGTACATTATCTTTAATCGGTGCCTACTTTTCTGATATATATTATGAACACAATCATAGGTCTCGCGTCAGCGCTGGCAAGGGAAAAGAGTACAAATATGGTGAAAAAGAATACAAACAGCAGTGAAACCTGCAGCCCAAAATACTACTAGATCTAGTCATAATTTGGAAATAACACCACAAACTACACCAGGTAACATATGGGATGTCATATTTATGGCCCTAACTGAGGTCGACGCACCCTCAAATCAAACTGAATGTTCAAACGAGCGTGGAGTCCGTGGAGTCCGAGAGATAATGTGTGGCGTTTAATCAATACTAGGGTGATTTCAATGAATTGAGTGGATTAACAACCATTACTGGCAACTCTGGCCTATGCCTTATAAATCAACAGTATGCTAAAATACCATTTATTTCATTTCAAAATGGTCATGTACCAAAATTCGACTATTCTGGCTATTGACTATTAGAGTACTGTGAAACAATAAATATGTGGTCGATGTGGATTCCTTGCCAGCATGTGAAGAAATAAGAAAGAGCTTTATTATGATTTCAAAATCTCTATATCCAAAACGACAGCATCAATGCAGCATTGGCCCTAGATAGAACAAACCAAGGCATTGATCTGTACAAACATTCGCATTTGGATATCTTCACAAATAATAAACAAGTCAATCCAAGGTACTTGTCTTAAACTTAAACTGTCGTCTCTTGATATGAATGGAAATCCATTGAATAGAAAATACCAATTTCATATACTACGTTTAGGGTATTTTATTCTAAACGTGGTCTAATCCTCGTTGATTATACTCTGCGTTTGAATATCTCTCCAAATTACATTACAATTTAATAAGAAAGTCTCGAATTTGTGTTTCCATATGGCCTGTCATTTCTGGAAAATAAATGGTACACCAGCAGTGGTTTCTACCGACTCTGCTAAAGTTAAGCTATCAATTGCCACAGATTAAATTCTGCGCAGCGTGGAAATGCTGTCGTTTGTAACAAATCTCCCGAGCAGCTGCCGACTTATGCGCATTCATGCAGAAAACAGACCCACACCTTGTGCAAACTAATAAACAAAAACCTGGCCATATCGTCTCCTTGTCGCCCTACCAATGTGAAATTAAAAGCCCCACCTTTCTCCGATACTAGACATCAGATACCCAAGGGCATGAGGACAGCTGAATCAGAACTGCTGTAATTCAGTTAATATAGCCGGGTATGACTACATGACTGTATGTACCACGGTGTTATTATATTTGATTCATTATCGACTTAATTATTAACTATTTCTGTCCTAAAACACGAATCTGCTGCAAAGTAGAGATTCCACTGCAGGATAGACGAGAGATAATACCAATGTGACCATCTTGTTTTTCGCAATCATTTTTGTTTTATTTAACCCCATAAATGCCAAGCCTCTTACACAAATTCTCTCCTGCCTCCTCTATTTCCATATCAACTATCCACTGCCAGTCATTGCATGCCGGACAACAGTTAATGTTTCTGCCTTGTACCTTGCCGCTGAGTGGAGTACATGGACAGTTGAATTCTCCCCCAGAGTTCCGTTATTTAGTGGTATAATCATTGTAGGATTAATAATCTGTTCAAAACCGGTTGTTCTGTACAGTATACTCACCTGTATACTTTTGTTTTATCAGAGGTATTCAAGCATTCAGTTGCGTTTCTCATGTAAAGATTGTTGCTACAAAAAATATCTGGATGAGTAGAAATTTTAACTCCTGACATCGCAATAATCTGGGTGCATTGCAGGTACATCTATGTACACAGTTCTTCAAAGGAATGCAAATTTTGTCATCATAAAGCTCGAACACCTAAGGCTTATCGTACTCACCTTTTCACACATTCACAACGAATTCCCGTAGAGATAGATCTAGTAATAATGTGAAACACGTAAGTTCAAAGTCCTGTATGCGAACTGTTTAAGTTTCCTCCAGAAATTGTGAAGTAATCCTATGCATATATGTACATATTACTTGTTTATAAATGAGTAGCATAAACAAAACAGCAGAAAGTCATCCATAAACACTCACTGTTCGTACGGAGTGTTTGGTTGCCCAAGCCTGAGCGAGCATACTGCGGTACGCCCAGTGAACTCGGCACACACGACAAAGCCCTCGCGATCACCACCGAGGAAACAGGTTTACCCCATCCTAGCCCTCCTCCTCCTTCGCAGAAAACCGAAAACTCGAAGCATCGGTGGATAAAGACCAAAACTTTGGCCCAACACACGAGAAAACTGAGCCGGCCCGCGCTCACAATACCAATTGAATGGAAGAGCTTTGAGATGCCGAGCGCTTTCCATGGAGTTTCGCCCCTTAACTGGCACACTCCTCACAACGAGTGGTGTACGCACTGAGCAGTGTTACATAGGAATATTTGATCACATTGTTTAGCTTTCCAATAATAATATACTTGTAACTATAAAGTCAAACACTTGTTCACAAAATAAGTATTAAGTTTTTTGGGTTTTTTTTTACTTTAAGTTATCATGAAAGATAGCTCAGATAGGGCAACTTGCAGATTTGCAACAACTTTTGGGACACGATTTTTTAAATAAATAATGATATTTGTCGATCTAAATCAATTCATTCTTTTCAATTTAGAAAACGAGACCTACAACAAAATAGGAAGGATAGCAGATATATGTAGTTTAATTGCCATTGATGTCAATAGTGGCATAGCTATGGTAGCAAATCAAGCAAAGAAAGACAAACATAAAACGGATACTTTGGTTTGGAATTTGCAGTCATTTCTCCAACCTAATTTGTGAATGTTTGCTTTGGAGGAACTCACAACCAACCTTCGAAGATCCGAAACCGCACTTAAAACAACATAAAGATTTTGTTCTTAGACAGAGCTGAACTTCCAGATTGTTATTTTGTCTTGAATGACTATTGATCTGCATTGAAAGTCTGTGCTCTGAGCTAATTTTCTTGTATAAAACGTTCAACAGTATCGTTGCTTACAATCTTTTGAAGCCATTTCTTAGCGTCTATCAAGTAATAATAATGCCATTCTGAGCTGAAGAGGATTACAGTGGGGGAAAAAGAAACAGATCCCTCTCTTTGATACTTCCCCCCATAGAGTTGCACACACCTTTAGAACATCCTCTTGTAACAGGCATCATAGGCCTAACCAGAAAGCGATCAATTTGTCACAAATACGTGATTTCTTTTTCTTTCTTTCTTTCTTCCTCATTTTTAATGCAGCACTCACTCTCAAACATACACACACAAGACCAGCACAGACACACACACACATACACAAATGCTCACACGCATATACACGCTCTTAGGTATGCTCATACAGACGTGCTAACAGCTGGTGCTCTCGTGTCCATCACGCATCGACTTTTTTTTCAGCTTTTTGTGACACATGTTTCTTTTTGTAGCTATGTGTGCACGTCTGTGTGTGTGTGTGTGAGTGTGTATTGCATAGTGTTGTGTTGTGTTGTCTGTGTCAGTGCGTGCAAGTGAGCCTTGAGCAATTTTAGACATCATCTCCCTTTGTATCTGAGCAAGACCAAGACAGGCGAACATCGATCTATTATCAAGTTTGCATTACAGTGTTGGCACAATTGATGCTCTTAGAACAGATCTGTGATGACGGAGGGCTCGTATTTTGTGGCAGATCGAATATATACATATATAGTAGTAATATATAGTAATAATGAGACAGTTTGGCAATCTTCTTGTTCTTCCTTTTCTTCTTTGTCTCCTTCTTCTTCTTCTTCTTACTTCTTCTTCCATTAACCCTTAAAGTGTTGACACACAGTATTGGTGTGTTGGGATTGCTTTTGTACTGCGGCATATTTTATTTTTGCAGGAGAAATGACTGTCAGTACCTTAAGGAGTGTAACGGATACCATGTTGTATGCTCTTCGGATAAGAGTTCCAAGGTGAAATATGATCGAGTTTTCGACAGCTAATCCCCTGGACAGTTACAGAGATAAATCTGTAGAGAGCAGCTGTCATTTAGTTTATAGTGAATGCATGAATTAACGATTACTTCGATTCGAGTTGGACCTATTGAGGTAAATTTTCTATCTGAATGACATAAATACTACCGGTTTTCTACAGGTAGGCAAAATAGACCTAAGATGAAGGAAAAATTCTGGCGACAAAAATATATTAGTCCTGACTGCGGCTCTTGGCGCTGTGATCTGCAGATTCCTTGGCAGTGCCCATAATCTGAGAAATGATTGTGCTCTTCCTAGTTACATTGACCTAAAGTAATCTCTTTTGCTGGCATTCCTATATTGTTGTCCGTCATCGTCGTTGTTGTTGTTATTGTTGTTGTTGTCGTTGTTACTGTTGCTGTTACTGTTGTTGGTGTTGTTGTTATTGTTGTTGTTGTTGTTGTTGTTGTTGTTGCTGCTGCTTCTGCTGCTGTTGTTGTTGTTGTTGTTGTTGGTGGTGGTGGTGGTGGTGGTGGTGGTGGTGGTGGTGGTGTCAGACATAAAATAATGGCGATGGCAAGGCCGAGTCAGCTTCGTCTTTCGTTCTCCCACTTATATATACTCGTCAAAGTCCTTGTTTCTTTTTAAAGAAAATATAAACTGTGCATAGGAAATTTTTTAAAAAGCAGGAAAGAAAGAATGTAGGAGAGCAGTGAGAAACAAACAAAACAAAGGCACGAATAAAGAAAGAAAAGAGGAAAGAAATAAAAGAATCAAATTTTTAAAAAAAGAAACAGAATAAGGAACAAGAAAAGAAAAAAGGAAAGAAAAAGAAGGAGAGAAAGAAGCAATGAAAGAAGAGGGAAATTTGAAGAGGGAAAAGAAAAGAACGAAAGAGTAAAAAAAAAAAGAAAAAGAAGAAATGAAAGAAGAAAGAAAAAAAGGAGAAAGAGAGAAAGAAAGAAAATGAGCAAAAACAAATATACAAAGTGACAGAAATAGATTAGTCTTACATTTTCTTTAGGGGGGCAAACAGACTTGTATTTGCTCCAGCTGTAAACAATATATACACTCACTGTGTCCGTAAAGAGCTTTTACCACATTTTGAACAAGCGGAGTCTAAGTGCATTTAAACTCTTCGTAATAGCCTTGAACGATTTTTTTTTTCATTTAGGGAAAGAGTACGATAATTTTAAGGCCAACTGTTACAAGCGATAGCTGTGAAATCCCCGTATTCCACCGGCATGTTGCAGTTACTTGCGAATTTCACCGACTCCTTCACTCTCCACGCTACGCTCCCTCTCTGTTCAGTCCCACTTATGCCGCGAGAGGACTTGCTCGATTTTCTCCTTAACCGATGGATATTTGCTGGCCGGCCACCCGTGTTACTAATTATTCTATCTTCCTACTCATTCCATCTGCCAACTGAGCATCGAATGAGCAAGAGAACTTCAAAATATAAAGACAGGACAAGAGAGAGAGAGAGAGAGAGACGGAGAAAGAAAGAAGAAAAAGATTCCAAGGAGACTGGGGGGAGGGATGAAATATGGCTATAAAACATAACAACAAGTGAGTCTGGACTTTTTTTTTGTGTGTATGAAATCGTGAATCCAACATAAGGGTCATTCTCATTTTATCCGGTAATTTTCTTATGGACTAAAGAATCTCTATCACGCAGACAGGGAAAGAATTTGTAACTCAAAATGACTAAGACATTATTAAACAGACCATTTCACGCCCGATGTTTATTTATGGGTGTTGTTGAAGAGGTGAATAGTTCATCATCATAATTTCACATGCACTTAGAAGAGACTGTGCATTTTATTCTTCACTTCATAAATAAGCCAAACATGTTTGGTACATATTGACCCCGAAACATTGAGTAACTCAATCTACTGATATTTTTAAACTGATGACATTAATAAAAAGAAAGAACGAAATTAGTTTCGCTTGCTTATCTTCCTAACCAAAGAAAAAAAGTGTTAAAAAGGGGAAACCTTGAAGAAGTAGAAAAAAAAAGTTAAGAAAAATGAAGAGATAGATGACAAAATCAAAGTTCTTCCGAAAGTGGGAGTGAATCATACATTGCATACAGATGTCATTTTTTAAAAGCTGAACTGAAGTCTTCACTAAGTCGATTTAGGATCAAACAGGATGACAGATCGGCAGGAGGAGGAGAGGGAAAGAGAGAAGAAAAAAGAAGGAGAAAAGCAGAAGAGAGAAGAGGAAGAAAGGAAAGAAGCAAAAGATCATATGAAGAAAGCAAAGAGAGATAATGAAGAAGACAAGGATCGGAAAGAAGAACGAGTAGATGAAAGGAAAGACAGAAGAACGAAAAAAATGGAGGAGGAAGAAAGCAGTGAAGGAAAGAAAGAAAGAAAGAAAAAGAAGAACATACGTTAAACAAGATTGCAATCTACTGGTCAGATACTTGAACTAATTACTAATATAATAAAAGCATGATTATTACAATACAATTACACATAGGCATATAACTTACATAACGTCAGGCATGAACAGAAAGGGACCCCCCCCCCCCGCCTCCTCTCCTAAGCGCTTCTCCACTCGTCGCCCCCTCCTCTTCCAACCTTCCAACAACTGCTGAAGATTAAAGAACTACCATGTAGACTTTGTCATGCGTAATAGGAAAGACTGAAACCTTCTGGTGTGAAGTCCTGCTTCCCATAGTTACATATAACAGAGACCTACATACAGAGGTGATATACTACCATTATGTCTAAATTGCCATCTTTTGAACATCATTATGGAACAATCTTTGTTGACACTGTTCAGGTTAGAAGAAAGAATTATTTCTATTCTAACAACTGCTCGCTTGAAAGACCCTTCTCCCAGTCGATAGGCCGTACTTCGCTGAATGGAATCGATTACCTCATATTTTATTGAACTGTTGTGCGTTAAAAATGAAAAGAAAGAAAGAAAGAAAAATAAAGAGAAAAGAAAGAAGGAGAGAAAGAAAGAAAAGGCAGAAAGAAAGACAGACAAAAACAAAGAAAGAAAAAAAAACAAATAGATCATATTGTTTTCAAACTTCCCTCTAGCAATTTTAACCCTAAAGAGAAAGTGTTGGAGTGCCTGGGTTCCGGTAAAGATGAATTATATTTTAAAGAAATGACAAAATGTATGCCTTATAGTTGTACAGATGGATGAGTGGCATGTTACTGCAGCGTTTAAATAGGAATTCCAGTATAAGATAGAAATTACCTTGACACTTATAGTGTTAAGCTATTCCTGCTGTTCAGTTGTTCCTCTTGTTTATCACGTCTTTGATTGTGCATAATTCGGTTTGTAATTGTTTGGTTTTGTTTTCCAATGAATAATCTTCACATCCTTCTTATAGATTCTGCTAGATTAGTAATATGATCGCATCACGGGTGATTATCTTTCTTTTTTTTTTCTTTCTTTGCATCACCTCGTGCCGGTCGCTCGTGGCCAGGGCTTATCTCAGGGCAGCTTCACGACTTACCTTTACCTGATAATACCTCGCTCAATAAGGAGAGACAATAATAGTAAAAAAAAACAAATCAATAGTAACAACAACAACAACAATAAAACTGACAACAGCACATCAGATTAAACATATACGTGTCATCAAAATTAATGATTAAATTGTTCTCGCGTTAAGAAAAAGCAGCGGGCTCTATCCTTTCCTCTTCTCGCCTTGTTATGATGAAATTCAAATCCCCCACCTCTCTCCGAGATTAGAAATTGGATATCCAAGAACATCTGGTGAGGGAAATCAGAATTGTTGTAACGCAGCGAGTTGATACAGTCAGGGAATCTGTAACAGTTCACCTACGACATACATGAACCACGTCTTCGTTAAATGAAATCTGCTTTATATTGATTTGACCATGCCTGTCCAAAATAACAACAATAATAATAATAATAACAAAAGCACACACCCACACATACGCTCACTCTCTCTCTCTCTCACACACACACACACACACTTACACATACACAGGGATGCACAAAGGAAAGAAAGGTAGATAATCCACTGCAGAATAAACTAAAAATGATTCCTTAGGAATTAGTTGCTTTTGTTGTTAAACTCTCTAGCTTAGATGATTATGATAACATTTTCAAGTTATGAGATCTTCATTAAAAATATTTGTTTTTTTTTGTTTATATGAATGTGTTGGGTTAGTCTATGCCTTAAAATTTATGACATTTCTATTAAAATGATACTGTTAATTAAAACACTATTACACCAATGGATTATAGTGTTATCCTTATAATTGTCAATTTGCTTTATTCAATTTTTCGGGTTCACGTTAAAGAGTCTGGGCACTAAGATTTCCTTGCGACAGAATGAATTTGATTTCTACAGATATCTTGATAGTGCATTTGAACACCCATTACTTATCAGATCAAGCTGGATCATAATTATGTCGGAAGTAGAGGGAAGAGAGAAAGGAGAAGAATGAGGAAAACAGAAGAAGAACAGAGAAAGGAAAGAAGTTAAAAAGGATGCAAAGACCAAATGGAGAAAAAGAAGAATTAAAGAAGACGGGAAGAAAGAAAAGGATGGCCATGACAACTTTTCTTGAATATGATACATCAGACTCTTGTCAAGCTTTGGCAAATAAACATATCTGGTAATTCTCCTTCGGAGATCAACTATGACATTTTTTTTTTCACAATTAATTGTTTGGCAATGCCTGAATCATTTCCAGTTGCTGCGGCAATTCATGTTAGTTTCAAATATATAATATAATAGATAGATAGATAGATAGATAGATAGATAGATAGATAGATAGATAGATAGAGAGATAGATAGATAGATAGATAG
>JBCEWB010065824.1:0-13476 GCA_039654565.1 Peronia peronii | reverse complement strand
GGGAAAATAAGGAAATAGCTCGTCGTTCCCTTCCCTCATCCCCCCCCCCCCCTTTCCTCTTTTCAGATCCTTCCACCCTCAGCAGTGGGAGAGAAAGAGAGAGAGAAAGAGAGAGAGGAGAGAGAAAGAGAGAGGGCCAATCCAGTGTTGACCGCAGGACTCACCTGTTTGATTTGTCCACATTCAAATCTCAACGGTTAGTCGGTGCGTGTTTGTCCGCGCCCTATGACCTCCCCGCCACTAGGAGATCGTTGGCCACTATCGCTCAGCCGCACAGCCAGGATGCTCAGCGGACGTATACAAACATAATCCTAGACGACAAACAAAACAAACACAAAAATATGACTCACTTATGCCGAGCAAAAGCCAGTGAATTTTTTTCTGTCGTAGTGGGAATTGTTTTTGACCAGCGCTATTACTCCCCTTTACCAGACACAAGAGTTGTTGAGGAAACAGCGTAAAGGAGGAAAAACTCACCTTTCTTCTTGTCATTTGAAAAACTGATCACATAATTTTATTTTTTTTTGCTAATTTTTTTTTTTACGATATGAAGAAAACAGTTTCCTTACACAATGATTTTTTATATTTTTTTTTGTAATTTTTTATCCTGTATATTTCAAACAAAAAGTGTGGAAGTCATTTATTCCATCTCTATGCTGCTTGTTCAACACCCTCGTGCCTGGCAATTGGAAATGACAAGGCTGGTCAAAAACAATCTCCATTACACTGGTAATAAAATTCATAGTAATAAGAAACCCTGACGAAGAATCAAGAGGTTCGAAAATTGGCCAGTAACATCTCTTTACTCATTTTTTTTTCTTAAGTAGACTATATGAAGTAGTACAGATTGTTGGTTGTTTCTTTTAATACTTTTATTGTATTGAATTGGTGCCGGAAGTCAGTCGGTCTTGAATTTTAAGACATGTGTATAAAATAATAATCATGACATTGATGATCACAACAATAATAATCAGCCTGTTGTCCTGAAGAAGAACCAACCGGGGCACGATGGTTATTCTAGTTCCATCAGTTTATTCAGTTTTTTTTGCATATTAGTTCTCCAGATTGTCATTTGTATTTTTATTGTATTAAGTTAGCTACCGGTTCAAGTGTCTTAAGTTCTAAGACATTTTTATAAAATAATAATAATCACCATGAACGTTATTATCGTAATCATTTTAGAGAATTTTTTTTTTTAACTCAATATATTGAAATAAACAAATATGAAGAGTTTATGTTGAAAACTGATGAAATTGATGGTGTGCCAAATTTTCGAACCCATTTGGTCCTTCATTAGGACAATAAATCGTAATGACTCTTATCACCGGTAAAATATTTATAATGACAATAACAAGTTAGTAAACGTCAATTCTCATAAGGTCTAGAAGTGCTATACAGGACTAAACTCTCTTACAGCAATACACATAACATATGCTTCCTTTCAAGTAAAGGGAAAACTGGTATATTCCCCATCCCCCCTCTCCTCTACAAAACAACAACAACAAAACAATAGGTACATTCGCGAACTTATAAATTAATTATACCCCAATCAAAAATACGCTTGCACATGCATTATTAACCATTTTAGCTGTCGGCCTAAATAAAATACTTTTTGCTAACTGGCGCGGCAAGCATTATGTAGAAGGGGAAAAAAAATCACATTTTTATCTTTAATTAATTTGAACAATGTACAACAAACAGTTGGGAAAAAATTATCATAAAACACTGTCACCAAATCATCAATTTTCGGAATTGTTCTTTGGCCATGTTTCAAATAAAAAGAGCAAAAGTGTTTTTTTTTTTTTTTTTTTAAATTCGTTTAAAAAAAAAAATAATTGTTATTTTGTTAGCAATGCTGATCTACATCTCATCTACTCAGCAAAGGAAAGTGATTTTGCTGACAGTACTGAAAAATGACTTCTTTAGCATACAGTCTGCTCATAACCATTTCAGAACGATATAATGTTTAAGTCAGTTAGACGGGTGCTTCATGAAGAAAAAGATCTTCTAATTGATGTCTCAATTGTTAAGGACTGGTTTGTGAATATATTTAGACAGTAAATCAGACAAAAGCCCACCAAAGGCGTTGTCGGATTTTTTTCATTTCAAGTCTTTCAATCTTGAGAATGTAGGATTATCTGGGCCTTTAGTGGCTGTCAGTTTTTGTTGTTTTTAGTGAGAATATTTGTGAGTAGAAATCTGGAACTCAGAAAGTTTTGCTCGGACAACGACACATCGCATATTCTTCGTCGACTGTTAACTGCCAAGAGTTCTTTAACGTGTGTAACATACAAATCTGACCTCCGAAATATATTCGCTCTGATCCGAGAAGGCTAGACGTCGGGCTTCCCTACCCAAGAAGTCAGGGGACGGTTGAGTCACTGAAAAAATGCAGGTTTCGATCTTCGTATCCCTCCATCCACCAAAAGACGGTATCCGCGAGTCGAACCCGTAATCTACGACGTGAGATGCTCGCACCACGAAGCAGACACCAAACCCTATGACCACGGCGACCCCAAAGGCTCTTTGCATGATGCTAAGTTTTTTTTTTTTTTTGCAGGCATTCTTCAGTGTCGAGAGAGGAAAGTGTCACGCGCCGTAGAATTTTGATTCAAGCCTTTCTTTCATTGGCTCTTTGCCTCAGTCTATGGGAGATCGTTTTGACCAAGGCTATTATTTCCCTTTGCCAGATACGACAGGTGTTGAACAAGCAGTGTAAACAAGAAAAAAAAAATCAAATTTGCTTCGTTATTCGAAAGATTGACCACTAAAAAAATTTGATAAAATTATCGGAATAATAAGAAAACACTTCCTTTACTGCATATTTTTTTTCGGAATTGTTTAAGTTTGAAGTGAAAAATACAAAATTGATTATGTTCTTCTTTACACTATTTGTTCAACACTTGGCAAAGGGAAGTAATAGGGCTGACCAAAGCGATCTCTCAGTGACTCTCGACATGGGAACGGCCTTATTGCAGAGCATGCAAGTCTATAGACCATAGGTTTCCTATCTGCCGGGGTGAAACTTTCAGGATTTTAGATCTTTTTTGCAGACATTTTTACAGCGAAGCTGTAGCATGTCTAGAACGCTTTACCTGCACTAATTCTTTGTGCAGATCCTTTCAGAATAGATCTCAACAGATCTATAAAATACTCACTGGTTAACCATTCAATAATGTTTGTAATTGCATATGGGCAAAAAGCCATAATTTTAATTCGATGAAAAATAGCGTTGATTGATATTTCTCCGACAGTTTGGTTTTGGATTATTACACCGGCATGTACCCAACTCTAATCCCGACTATGTCTCTCTTGCTATGACGATGTAGGATAGGGTTAGTTAGGATAGGCTTGATTAGGATACGGCAGGATAGGATAGGGTAGGATAGGATAAAGATAGGATAGGATACAAGAGGATACAATAGAATAGGGTAGGATAGGATAGGATGTTACAATAATTCCCAGATGCAACTGTTCAAAAGCTCGTTCTCCGCTCTGATAGTCTGGACTAGTGCATTGTAATAATGGAGTACACCACTAAGTTCCTCGGCGGATGAGTTATACTTGGGGTTCTTGGAACATCTTCGATACCCTCCCGATCTTGTTCTCCGTGATGAAAAGTTGACACCGAAGATTTCATAAACGTGGCATCAAGAATTGAAATTACATGCCTGGACATACCTACCTAAGACCCCTCAATCAACAAATTATGGTTGCACCGCTTGCACAACTAGACACGGGTTATTATTTCGTTGTATAGCTGTTACGTTAAAAATTTGTTGCGCCAATGTTCTATTTAATAATAGACTTTTAATATACATTTGACGTTATGAGAGACCTAAATATTTTTTTGAAATAGACATCGTACCACAGCAACACTACAGGTTATAAGATATCCCCTTTCAAGCGCTACCAGAAATGGGCTTAGCTCTCTGATGTTCTTGCTCTGCGACAGACAGTGCTTGGTATCATTCATTTCTTTTTCAACATGTTTACATGTACTTCAGAATAAACTGCCTTTACAGGAATGCAGGCAATGCTTGACTGGATATGGACTTGGGGCGTCGGTAACACGAAGTGCCATTTAAACTTTACGAAAAAAAATACCCCTAAATCCGGGAGCCACCGTGCTAATGGGCTGTTTAACAGAAGCTCAAATTCAAATTGCAAAATAGGCAATGTTCTTTTAGGAATGACATGACAATTAAACGAGATATTTCTAGGATATGGTCTCTGGTCACAGAGTAATGTCTGTTTTCCCCATCGTCTCTCATGTGACCTTCACGTGACAAGGACATGCAGGAAGCTCGCCCTCTTCCTATTTGTTGAAAAACGTGGAGAGTAATTAGAACAATGCCGACTAACAGTGCGTGTAAGAGGAGAGGTTAATGGTTTTGGATTTTCTACTGCGGGCATTTGACATTGAACTTCTTTTTCTTTTTTGAACCACAAACAAATTTCACGAGCAACTGGGTCAGGGAGCCTCCGGCCTGGTAATGAAACTAACCTATCGCGTACCGGGCATGTTCTCAGTTTCACCAGTCTTTAAAGGAAACACCAAAAATATTTCAGTCATGTCTTCAAAAGCAATAGAATAGAATGCGCATGTTTCTGTAAGCATCTCCTTAGTAACCTCGTGCCTTTGATCCCTCGTTTAAATTTGAGGAGAATCACAACGACTAATCGCCTCCTATTTACCGACATTCATTTTCTGCAGTTGTACTGTTTCAGATATAGATTATAGACGGAATAAAGTCGCCTTCATTATTATTTTATGGCATCCATTTAGACCACCTTGAAATTTTCATTGCAAAATATTCTTCATTCATTATCTTTCCAATATACGTATATAAACATTTCTAATAACCCTTAGTCTCAGCTTAAAAATCAAGAGCCTACTGCTGGAGGATTTTGTATTTTCAACGGTTCCTGGATGAATAAAATTTGCATAGATCTCTCACACACCTGTTACATCTTCATCAACAATTAACTGAGAGTTATTACAACTTTACTGTTCCTGAAATAGTGAATTTAAAGCAGTCCTATTATTTTCTGAAATTCTCCGTTGACAACGTAATCATTTGCTACAGTTCAAGGAAAAATTGAAATTGCTCGCTCTTTGAGAGAATTTCTACCTATGATTTTAAATTTGATTTATTGGATATTACCAGTTTAACGGTACATCATATTCAGAATTTTCATAACAGATGATACATTCTATTTAACAGAGGTATCCACTGATTAAAGGTTTGTGGTTACATTCTGCATATATTCTTATCGTTCTTTAAGTCTGCATATCCAGTTTCTGGACCACATGTAGGCATCGTCTGGCTTGAGTCAATTTCAAGGTCACAGATAATTCCTCATTTGATGATCACTAGATTACTGGTCCTCTGATGAACAGAACACATGCGTAAAAGTCAATGTTGATGAGACAAGACACCTGGTCAGCACGGGAATTAAGACCTTGGTCGTGCTTGCAGGTACTTCCTGCTCAGGGGAGCCACTGTCACGTTGATCTTCCAGATTGCTGGGATGCCGACCTTGCCGCCTTAAGCTGGGATCACGAGAACGATTCCAAGTATTCTGGTAATGCACTGAACTTGTGGCAACCTTGAACATGTCGCTAATTTGCTGTTTTCTTTTAGCATACACACAGTGTCCACAGAAACACTCTTTGATTTGAAGAAGTTATAATATCTAAACTAATTCAAATGCACTGATGAATATGGTGGCCACAGATTCCCTTACACAAGGGAATTCCATTTTATTTCCTGTATATTCTGTTTGAAATCAGGCACTGTTTTTGTGGATATCTTGTACACCCACCGCTGCTCTTGTTGTTTATCACTTTAGAGTCCCTAATGAAGCCCAGTTATCGACCAGGAAATACCATATAGTTTTTGTTTTTCGATTATTATTTAAAAATGTTTTTTGTTCGCTCTTAGAATAACGTGGGCAACATATACGTTTTAAACAATAATGTTTTCGGACCATTTTCTTAATTTTTTAATTACAGAGTTCGGCCGTGACAGGGATATCTGCAGAGGCCAAGTGAGGAGACAAGATAGGAAAGCAAGGCGACCCACAGCAGCCTCTGCCATGACCTGGCATGATTAGAAATTCAGGTTGAGGCTAAAAAGCTCAAATTAAATTACTCCACTTTCCCTATGTCAGCAACAGCTTGTTACTGTTTCTTCTCAAAGTCATTTCCATATCCAGTTTTCTTTAAATAATAATATTGCTTATGATGGCATAAGTTGTCAGGAATAGATAACTGCTCTGTCAATTCCGGGAAACTCAAAGAGTCATCCTATATGTAAATACATTATTTTGCCAGGTCTAACTTCTTACTTGAGAAAATCTAAGCACTTCAGTTGGATGTGACTTCTGTTTATAACATGTCTTTTTTCGGCATGCACTGGGCCATTGTGAGTAATAAAAATGCTTATTAATATTCTTTTTAAAGTCACTAGTAGATAACTCACGACTGATTTTTTTGACTGTAGCTTTGGACAACCCCACATTGTGTTGCAACCCAAAGTATATGGCAAGATTGCAGAACTTGATGTGGGTATTTTGTTGATTTACTTTATGCTTACTTAACTTTTTTTCTTTTTCTCTTATTTTTCTTTTTGTTCCTCTTTGCTTCAAAGATTATTTATTATTATTTTTAAAAATTTTATTGATATTTAGAAACCCAGGGTATTCCAACCATTATTCTGAATACGACTTTAAAACATTATGCTCAATTATTACACAGGGTGGTAAAATTTATTGATATGCTATAATTAATAAGTTGAACTCACTGATACAATGATTGGTAACTGTCTTTTTGAGATAATAGATGAGGACTCTGTCAGTTAATTAGCTCTTTCCTTTCGTAGGTTCAGGTGAAGGCTTATTTCCATCCCATAAGCCTGCTATGCTCAAACAGTGTCCAGCACAGTGCCATACAAAATAATCACTACAATGCTATCCAATTCCGACATGTCTAGAGCAAGGCAAATTCATATGAGCACCTTATAAGGCCATCATTTATCTTTTTTCCCTGGCGGGTTTATTTTTAAACAATGTACCTGGGAATTTTTGAAATGCTGAATAAGAAAAGAGAAACAATAATGTGTCATGGGCTACAGAGACTCTTTTTTCGGTGAACTTTCAGAAATCTCTGCACCAGAGTAACAAACTATATCAACGACAAATCAGTAGGTTTATGTTCGTAGTCATCAATCTCTCCTGTTCCTTAAAAGTCTCAGCACAAGTGTTCTCAAATATCTTGCAAAAAAGAAGAACATTTTAATAATAACACTTGTTAGTGTAACACACAATTTATCAAGAAAAGAATTTGTAATTTCCTCAGAGAAGGTGTCTGAAATTCTAAATATTGTTTGCATGAATGTTCCTTTTTCTTAAATACTATAATTACGCTTAAATACCATTATTGCTCTTTAATAATAGTTTATTATCATTATCTCACGGTACGTCTACCAATATCAAAATCATACAATTTACCACCCCAAAAAGACCACTACTAACTGCCATTGCTAACTACTGTTACAAGGAGTACTATTCTTCAAAAATATACTTTTCTCTAAAATATTACTATCTTTAGTGTTAATGAAGTTTAATTGTCTTCACCTCAATGAGTTGATGTTCACAGGCACGAGATATGTTGTCCAAAAGAGTGTCAAAATTTTAATCTATTCCAGCCATCTAAGGCTAAATCTATAGAGCTCTCACCTTTGGCGGTGTGTCTTTCATCGAAACTGTAGTTGCCACAGATTCGGAGGAGTCAAAATTGGGCACGGTAGTTGTGGGCAGAAAAAATACGACACGCAAGTTCTTGATAGTTAGGATCTTCAGGCTACAAGACAAACGGACTGACACAGATGTGATATCGCTGGTGGATAATGTAACCGTGTGGATGGTATGAAAAAGAGAGCATGGAGAAAATGTGAATCGCCTCGGTGAATGCGCAGATGAAACAATACGTGTTTGTATATTTCGCCCTAATCGTATTTACGGATACCGTGGGGTCTCGGCAAGACTAACTAAACCGGGCTTTTATAGTCACTCTCAGATCAAATCCTGTTGCGACGCCTCTGTTCTTTTCACCTCCAATCGCTGCAGAGATTCGTATCAAACTTGGGGAAGAGTGAATGAGAAGGCAGAAATTTATAAAAGAACGTCTGATCCAAGATAAGCTCTTTCTATCACCATAGAATCATCCACAATCACAACCACACAACATTAAACCTACAAGAAGAACAGTCACAACAAATTTCGTCAATGTAAAGGATCAACAAAAATATGCTCGAGTCTACATGTTCTTGATATTTATGAGCATTAGATGTTGCCGTTTCCTGGCAATTTAAAAGCCTGTCGTCCTGTTTATAGGTAGTTATGAACATCATAAACGCGAACAATATACAACTCGCTCCATGTAAACAAAACAACATTTATAGGAAAAATATATGACACCTAGAGCTTTACGGTATATTTTGTTACAATAATCGTGGGGAAAAAATCACTAGTGACGGAATTAAGGGTTGGAGACTAAATGTTTACATACACATACACACACACACACACATACACATACTTCTTGTAGGGCATGAAGCACACAAAACACACATACATTCACACGCACACGCTCTTCACACACGCATACACGCACACACATACCTGCACGCAACAACAACAACAACAACAATAAACAATAATAACAAACAGCGAAAAAATAGTAATGGTGGAATAAGGAATAAACGTGTACATACTCAAAATCCCATTTCCCTTCCTTTATATTTCTATAGCCAAAATAACAATAACAAGTAAACAAATAGTGGAAAATAAAATATGTCAAAAATTCTTTACCTTTCTTCTTTTCCTGTTTGGAAAGCTATTTATATCGTCTTTTCTGATTAAAAAAAAAATGTTACTGTTAATACAACAGGTGACTCCTCCCTGTTTCTACACAAAAGATCAGCTGGGTGAAAATACCCCATCTATTCTCAGTCGTTTCACAGAGTGTCTGCACTGCCAAAATGACACCCTGAGGGATTACAGTGGTCAAACAGGCATAAGCTAGCCATGCTAGGCAACGCCTGAACGTCCACTTTTTGACACAGTTTGCGGCCATTTTGAATCCGGTCTGCCGCAAGTACACCAGGCGGATTTGTCGCTCCCGTAGGCTGGATAATGTTTTCCGGTGTTGGCTGAGCCAAGTCTCTGCTTCTCTTTCTTTCTTTCTTTCTTTCGTTCTTTCTTTCTTTTTTCTTTCTTTCTTTCTCTCTATCTTTCTTTCTGTATTTATTTTTTCTTACTTCTTTCTTTCATTTTTTCTTTCGTTCTGTCTCTTTATTTCTTTCTCGTTCTCTCTTTCTATCTATCTGCTTTCCTCTCTTATTATTTCTCTCCTTTTCTTTTATTGTCTTTTTTGTCTTTTTTTTCTTTCTTGCTGCTTTCTTTTTCCTTGTCTTTTTTGTCCTTCTCTTTCTCCAAATCATAATCATGGCAATGCTAATTTTATGGAAATGCTGGAAAAGATGTGAACACATTTGTTTCATTTGTAAAAATGAAACCACGAAACGCCCCACATACCAGTCTATAGCCCACTGGGCTGCCTCTAAAACAGTAAAATACCCAGCTTAAGACTATGGCTTGTTTGCCAGACAGGCTGACTGCCAATACTCACACGTTTACTAACTCCGGTATCAAACAATCTAAAATATCAAAGTGCCAATGGCTGAGGGCCAGTGAAGGCTTTTTGACTCCCCAGAATCAGACGGAAACTTCAGCACAAGTTCCCACCCACAGACGTGGTAGTTTCTGACTGCAACCATGTCAGACATCTCAAGTTCGTATGTTAATGGCCATACGGCAAGGTCACGAGCTGTGTTTGCCCAGTGATGCTCACACACACTTGAGACTCTCTGAACACGCGGAGGACAGAGCAGCTCATCTGGCGGCGCTTGAGGCTCTTGTATTGACTCGGCATGCAAAGGAACAAATTTGATGTTGGATCATCGCCTAGCAGTCCGATTGGCCGCTGGCCCAGCGAGAGGCTTAGGATGCCTGAGCTGCTTTGGCAAATACATGATCTGTAAAAAATGTGGCAAGATGGCGTAAACAGAGCCCATGTAAAAGGGCCTGAACTTTCAGACTGGTCGTAGATCACTTGACAGCCGAGGAACTGAGTTGATGTACTGTGGAGTTGTTGGTGTAGCTGTTGCATCTCACAAGGAGTTCATTGCTCAATAAGACTACCTTATATTCGTCTCAAGTAGTCATCGTGTTGTGCCTTCATTTCTATTGTACTGAAGTCTTATACCTTATTCCTGCCTTGTTGTAGTTCACATCATTTATCAGGAAGGTTTGTTGGGAATACAACGTGATTGTTGTGTGATATTTTTCACACCTTCTCCGTGTACTTAAAATGCATAATCATTTAGTTATCCAATCTTTTGTACCAGCTATGATTGCTCTAGTTCTCATCTTGCCATGCCTATCTGTAGGTCAGAGGCTGGTGGTGTATCCTTGTATAGACTTTGAGGCTATTCGCTGGGTAAGGGATTCAGAGTTCTGTGATCAGTACTACATTTGTCACTTTGGCCAACCTTTGGCCATGCCTGCCTGTCCATCTGGCCAAGTCTGGAGCAATAAGGCTCTGAACTGTGTACCAGAGTTCTCTCGATGGGATGACTGCAATGCCAAGGTTAGTCCTACAACGTCCTGGACAAAACTATTAAGTTCTCGTAATACCTATGCATACGTCAGCCCCACACAAGCAAATAAATACAGGAAAACATCACCTACTCAAGACAGCAAGACCAGTCTTGTCATCTCCATCAAACAGCTCCCGCCTACACAACGTCAGCTTAAGAAAGGACTGCCAAAGCTGTTATCAGACAATGTCAAAAGTCCAAAACATATCCGAGACCATGAGGCCAGGGGCAAGAATCCTCTATATTATGCTGGAATTCCAGAGGATTGGCATCGTCGAGAGGGACATGGACTGTCCAAACAGAAGATCCAACCTACAAAAACTACAACGACAACAGGCGCCCCGCATCACCATTACAGTCACGTGATATGGGGACCAGCGCCGACTTACCCCAGCCAACGACGGACGGACTCCAGGCATCTGTATGAAAAGAATGTCCTCTCCAGACCCGACACCCGCAATGCAACCCTCAAGTACTACGACATAGATCCAGGTAGGAATCGGCCTTAACATCGATCATATAGTAGAAGAAGATGTAGTAAAACAAAATTATGACCGAAGTTTGTACAGACCATTCTTGACTTTGAAACTGGATTGTATTGTATCTCTGTGGCGATTAGTGTCCTTTGTATACAGGATAAGCAGCAAGCTTAAATGACAGAGAAAACTCGAGCATGGCTTTTATGAATTTAAAAGAGAAACAATGCAATGTGAAAGTTGACTAATTTCGAACCCCTTCTACCAACTCATTGCTTTTGTCTTTACTTTACGCAATGGAATCACAGTGAGTGTCAGCAGCCAGTCAATCATTTTCCGACCTGGGAATTACAAAATTGAAAAAAAAAAGCCTATCCTCTTCCCTCCCCCCTCCCCTCCCCAATTCATCTTCTGTTATCTGCGTTTGATCCAGTTCAGTGTTCCTCCATACCTCTTCCTTTTGTCTACTTTGTTATTTTGGGAAATATCATACAAATATCGATGTTACCGATCGCCATCCACCAGAGGGTTCTGTTTTCCATGGCTGGCGCCGTCTGTGTTTTCACTGTAGCTAATGAATTTATTTTTACTAACATTTGAAACAAAGAAAGAGAACAGTTTATAGGACTTTGAGAGTGGCTGAGATAATTCGTTAGGAAATCACTTTCAGCTTCTTAGGACAGTGTCATTTAGAATCGACTAATGCAAAATGAAGATATTAACTCTCTGAAAGTGGATGTTCTTTAGATTGATTGCAGATTAATCGTTAAAAAAATTATAATTAAAAAGAAAAAGGCAGGTTCGTATCAGCGACTGTAGACGTTACTACATTACTTCTGGCTGACTAAATATCCGCGACTGTAGACGTTACTACATTACTTCTGGCTGACTAAATATCCCCACCTGATACGTAAAAGTTTGCAGCAATTGTAGATGTGTCAGACGGATATAACATGAAAAAACATGAACGCTTAATTTTTACCCTTCGATAGGAGCATTGGATATCTTTGATAGTGTACCCTGCGTTTATAAATCACTGTGTCACCAGCTTCATTGCTATGAGAAGGCTGAAGTAACCAATTTGCAGAATCTCTCACCCTGTCTCCTGTTTGTTTGCGAATGAGACAATGATCAATTGTCATATCAAAATACATAGTGCAGCTCTACAATCATACTAAAGATGTCGTGCGTCATAGTCCAATGAGCCCTCTAAAACGCTGCTCACACACTTTCACACTCACTTTTCATCACGATGTCAAGAACGATTAAATTAATTATATCCTGTTTTGATTATCATACAAAAAACTGGCATCCAAGATGTGGGCAATCTTTGCAATGATTTCAGTTCACTGAAAATATCTCTCTTATGAAAGCTGAGGAGGAAAATGAATTCAGCAAAATGGATTAAATATTCTGGAAGAAAGATATTTCTTATTGTGCAAAATAATAAAATAATATGTAATTGGCATTGCTGACAGGGTATAATTTTCTTAAAACCCTGCCACCGAAAGGGTAGGGGTGGGGGGGGGGGGGACTAAAACTACTACAGTTGATTATCACCTGGGTATGGTGTTATGGGAAGCTCCATTCTTCGAATTTCTGGCTGACAGATATCAGCTTTTCAGTTTGACAATTGTATAAAATTTATTTCTTGTACGAACAAGATAGATGGGGCCAATTGAATGAGCCTTACACTCCTCCTGTTTATTATGTCCTCAATCTCTATAATAGACAGCAGTATATTGGTGGTACGTGACTAATGAATTACATATATTATAGCCTATTGATAAAAGAAATAGGTACAGAAAATACATGAATATAAGATTTAAAAGAAGGAAAGCACGAAAACCCAAGATTACCTAGTGCTTAGACAAGAAACTGCAGTCCACTGAGTTGCGGGGCAGATGGCATAATCTATTATAGGCCTAGCATTCGAATAGCCTAAGTTGTGGCAAATATTTCTATAATATAATCAGAGTAAAAGTATAATGCCTTTCTATTTAAGAAAAAACGGTGAATGCGCTCGTCCTTCTCTTTAAACATAGTTCTTGAATGTTAATTCAGAAATGCAATAGAAACAACTGGTGGTTAGCGATTATACATTGTCATCACCAAGACTGTAACCAACTATATTCAAAGGGGGGTCGAGGTAAGGGAGGATAGCGGGGGGGGGGGGGGGGGAGGGAAGAGGGGGGAGGATGGTCTCTGGATTGGCCAGTTTGGGGTAAAAAGGTCCCTTTTGGTGGTTTTTTTTTGTTTTTTTTTAAAAAAAG
>JBCEWB010065813.1:0-13476 GCA_039654565.1 Peronia peronii | reverse complement strand
ATCTAAGGTCTTGTGAACAAGAGTATGTTGAATAGGCATTGTGTTAGTTAAGTCATACTTGTGTGAGCAGAGTTGTGATGTATCTTGATTATATTGTTCTCATCTTTCTCCAGTTCTGGTATCGTAAAGCTAACAAAACAAGTTTACTTCATAATGCTCAGACGGTGAAATGAAAAGCATATTAACTGAACTCAAATATGATTATTGTGAAAATGCATAATATATAAAACAATGATAATACAAATTAATTACGCTCATTTCACATTTTACGGCTGATCCCAGCTCATATTAAAGCAGATTTAGATCTAGATCTGGTGATTTACAAAAAAGTCTATCAACCTATCAAGAATTTAGACCTTGCTACATCTAGATCTTGATCTAGTCTGGTCTAGATGAATAAAAAAATTTTTTTTAAATCGCCTAGATGCGTAAAATGCAAGTTTTATCAAACGAACGAATAAAGATTTTATGTAATTTAGATCCAAGTCCTAGTCTGGATTCAATGCGCTGGAAGACAAAATATTAAGAGGGAGGAAGGGATGTCAGAGCCATAGATAGGTTATAGATCTAGATCTATGTACTGGAAGACAAACAAGAGGGAGGAAGGGATGTCAGAGCCATAGATAGGTTATAGATCTAGATTTATGTACGTGTGTAACTCCAAAATTAATATTACATTGAGACACCTCTGTTCAGTAGAATTCTTGCAAAACCATAATGTTCTTCACCCCAAAACTAACTCTTTGCTATTCGCCATTACTGAACGCAAACGGGCGCAGCTCAATATCAGCCCCTCTTCTAAAGACAGATGCACGAAATTTCCAGGAGATAGGCTTAATCAAGACTCTACTAAATCAGTGCTACTGATTTCTATCAAATGCAGCAATTGCCCGTTCTGAAAAACTACAAATCACAAAAATTTGCATCACTTAAATTAAGAACATTGACTCACTGTAACTCTACTAGCCTTGCTTCTCCTTGGGTCACATGTTCAATCAGTCCTTTCAAATGCAGATTTTTTCCCGTCTCGATAAGCTCTGTTCGCTCTTTCTTCCAGGACTGTTCAATTTCTTTCAGTTCATCTCTCATGAAACGTTTGATAAACATCCATTTATTGGGTGAAAATGGAATTTGTTTGATATGCAGTTTATTTTGCTCTATAAAAGTTTTGATTTTCTGAGCAATGGAATCGTGCTGACTTGCTGATGCCACAACAAGCATCTGATTTTCCTGCAGCTGAACTTCAGTATCATCATTTCTGAAAAGGTCTGTAACAAATGTTTTGCCTTTTTCTGTTTCAAATAAAAGTGCTGAGTCATTGTCTATTATCTTCTTTTTTTCCACAACTTGAGACTGTATAATTTTTTCCCATTTTTCATCCTCCACATTTGAGACAACATAAACAAGAGCATTTCTATCTATACATTGGAAATATGCTGGAATCCTTTGCTCATCGAACAATTTGTTGATTCTGTCACAAATATGTTTTTGGCTCAGCAGTTTCAGTTGATTTGATGTAATTGATTCTGTGACATTCTTTTTTTGAATATTTATTGAAAATTTCAACAACTCTACATGAGCCTGACTAACAGACTGTTTATCTTTTCCTTTGATTATCACCTGGAGGTTTTCAAAGTCTATTGTCAGCCTCAAAGATGCATCAGCCTTTTCTAGATCACCAAATTTTCCAGTTTTCTGGAAAAGAATCAACTTCTGTATATCAAATCTTTCTGTAATAATTTCTTCTTCTTCTGGGTTATCATTATGCAAACCAAAGTTGTCATCTAATGTTTTCATATTTGAGGTTTCCATTATATCATCTTCTACTGTAGCAGTTGCACCATCAGAAATGAATCTCTGTACTCCACTGGCTTTGAATTCATCACTATCTGTTGGTTTCTGTGAAAGTGATTTTTGCTCATAGGCTCTAGAAAGAGATGGTGTGATTTTGCCTGTTTGCATATTGCTATTCCCCACTGACTCATTATCCAAGTTTGAAAGAAAACTTTTGTACATTTCATCCAACTGTTTCAAAATTCCAACTGCCCCACTTTTACAGAGAACAAAAACTTCATTGCTCTGATGACTGAACTGGATTTCTCCATCATATGAAATTTTCTGCACTTTGGATTGGCAAAAATCCTGAAAGTGATGGATATGGGTTGCATTTACCTTGGCCTTCTGATACTGAAACTGCTGCAGATATTGGCAGAGACATATAATGGCTTTTCGCAATCTTCCTTTCACCTGTGCAGCATAAAGCTTTTTAGGATAGTCAAGCTCTAAACACAGGAGAAACTGATTGTCACGATTATCAAACTTACATCTACAGTTATACTTTGCAGCTTGAATATCGAGTTCCTTTTTATATCTTTGCAGTGAATGAAATCCATACTCATCAAGCCTCATGACACCGTAGAATATGTTGCTATGATAGCTCACATCAGTTGACAAATAAAGACTTTTGCTGCAAAAGTACAGGCTCTCCTTTTTATGAGGATTTGCAGGGTGAGTTGTTGGTCCACTCTTTTGCACAGTGCCTAAGGGCCATGTTTTTTCATCAGCTGGCATAGATGTACTTTCATATTGATATGTTTCAGTGCTGACAAATGGACAGTCAATGCCAAGACATGGATAGTAGGGTTCCACATGTAAAGTATTGCGCTCAAGCATATGCTCATTCTTCTCAAGAACACCATCAAAATCTGCATGAAAACAAAAAATTACAATATTTTCACTCATTGTTAATTAACATTCTGACTTCCCCACTATTATTTTTCTTGTCCAATGTGCCTGAACACGATCCTTTTCCTATGTCCACAGCATTTTATATAAAATTAATATCATAGCAACTTGAACTCCAAATTTCACTGGCTATAACTATATCCAGTAAAAGAAAAAAAAATAAGGAATAAGGATAAACAAAAATAAAAAGGCTGAAAAATTTCAGATCAGCTTTCAGTTGACAAACTGAATATGAAAATTTCACAAGAATTGACATGAAATATCCTGCAGAATATCTAAACAATGTGAATTTTATTGTCATTATCTGAAGATTCATAGATTCATTAATATTATCAGATCCACTTACAAAGAAACACTTCAATCAGTAACTCCTTCCCAAGAGAAACATGTCAATGTTCAACTTTTGACCAGCTATCCCTGTCTTGAATAAACCAAATTCTTGCCTCATTTCTATCTCCAAACTTTCTCTGCTACTAACCACATACATAAATGTATAAAAAAATTGAACTCAATATTTTGAAAAGTAAGAAATTAAGCATTCTCCATAACTAGAGTTCATGACAACTCAATGTCAAAATTCTATCTTGTGGTTGCAAACACAAGATGATGTTAAAATTAGATACTATATTTAGATACTTATATTTTATGAGTATTTTTCAATAATGCAGCAACATGATATCATTTACTTTATTGTATGTTCTCTGTGTACAAATGGAGAGATCATTGCAACTTGAAGTTCGAAATTTTTTCCAAATTTCAACTTTGTCTCCCTGTCCATGTAGGATGGAATGGAATGAAGCCATAACTATTGTGCCCATTGATTTGATTACAGCCAAACTGGGAATCACATGCCTATCATGTAAGAAAATCTTTAAAAATGCTTGAATAAGCATATTGATAATCAAAGAAGTATTTACAACATTTAATCACCCTCTTCATCCTGAAAGTGCACAATAGCTTCTGTTTCAGATAGTTTTTCCACTGATTTCATTGGGCCCCCTCCACTGATCTTGGAAGACATATAACGCTTCAGTACTTTCGCTGTGGTAGATGGCTTTAAGCCCTGTACTCGAATGCTGTAAGTCCTCTTGACTGGTGCTGTTGTAAGCAGTATCTTTCCATCATTGTCTGCACATTGCCAGGTTGCCTCTGATATATCTGTTGATCAATAAAATAAAAAAAATGGAGGAGCACAAATGGCAAAGATAAACCCCAGGAAAATTCAGTCATCTTAGCAAAATGACTGCCAGTGGCAACAGGCATTTCTTGTATGGTATGAGGAGCAGAATATTGGAAAAGAAAAGTGAACTAATAAGTTGAAATGTTTTTCAACAAATCCCTACTTAGTGACACCTAAATAATTCTCTGAACATGTAATTTTAATTCTTCTAGATCTACTGCTTTATGTATGTTGCAATAATTTCATAACAAAGTGTTTTTTTCTTTCATTTCCCTACTGCATTTAATTCAAAGGCTCATTCTGCCAGTTTCAGCTATCACCCTAGTAGTGGTTTCTATTGGTCTTATCATGCCATAACAATCAGTATTATACCTTCCTCCTTGAAAAGATAGAAGCAAGAGGAAATAAAACAATAAAAATGTTTTTTAAAATTTGAAAAAAAAAAAAAAAAAAAGGAGAGAAAGAGACAGACAAGGAGGAAAAATTAACCTACAAATCATCAGAGCTACACAAATTCAGTCTCTGTCATATTATCATTGGACATGCTTTTCAAATAGATCTAATTAAAAATTAGATCTATAACTTGTGATTTCAGATAAATTAGAATACTGCACTGTGATAGTAGTGATGATTCCCTAGAATCGTTACACAAAATGACAAATAGTCTTTCAATCTTCACATAAATGAAACTCATAAGCAAATGTCTTTTGATGACATCATCATCCTTTACCAATGTCAGTTTTTTAAATAATGCAGCAATATGAGCACTGAAATGAGAAATTTTTGTTGTTGTTTTTTTCTCTCATCACTGCTTCATTAATGGCTGTTTGTTGGCACATTTTGCAATATCATGAGAACCCACTGGGTTGACTTGGATCAAAATTACCACCACAATAACTTCATGCTCCACTGGGATCTTGCTCATCACTATTGATAAAACAAGTTATGACAAGATAAGGACAAACACTTGATGATAGCAAAGCTAAACTTTCTGAAAAAGAAAAATATCAGGATGAGAAGAAATCTGAGAGACCTCAAGTTTTAATGACCTAGTATGTAGCAAGTCTGCACCTGGAATGTCATGCTGAAATGATTTCCCACTGCCAATGAGGACTGAAATGCAGTTTTTTTTTCTGTTTAGGATCAATTTTTAACTGAATTCCAACAACAGAAAAACAGATATCACCAAAATTATTACACTGCCTGCTACTGATATTGTATTATCACTGGAGGGCTTCTATGACATTTCATTATTTACTGAATTTGTCTATGAAATAATTAAAATAGTGACCATAGTTTTTCATTTTGAATCACAGTCTTCTAATTACAATCTTAGCTCAGTGGTAAAACGATATTGATGACATGATCTGACCATTTCATCTCGGTTCAAGCTGAATAACACTGCAATACTGAGAGTATCCATTACAAAATTTGCTTCTATTTATGTGTATCTTCATTCTTTGACAATTCCAATGACAATGTCTTTTGCTTATGTAATCTTAGCAAATGAAAGGAAATGCATTTTTTTTTTACCTTCGCACTGCTCTGGGTCAAAAGCAATTATGGCTTTCATTGGATCTTCTCCAAGTAAAATATCCTCAACATTCATTCCTGTTACATCCTCAACATGCTTTTTCAACTCCTTCTTTCTATCCTCAGTATCACAAGGATATCCTTGCACAAACAGAAGATTGTTGTAGGTATCAAAATCTTCTGGTGTAGCCATCCTCACATTCTGAAAGTTGCTGTCCTCCTCTTCATGCATAAACTGACATGATGCCTCTGCCGCTACAAAGAATAAAAAAATGTAGAATAGAAACCATTGGAAATAGCAAATGAAATGTCAAAAACAATAACATTCATTTTGATGAGCTTCACAATAAGCCTCAACATGCAATGCAACAATAGAAAATATACTCACTTAAACAAATACTATTAAACATTAAAATTTCAACATTCTTCAAAAATCAAAAAACAAAACCACATCTGAAACACTGCTGAAAAATTTTCAATAACTCTAACGTCAAACTGTCTTTGAAGACAGCTGCAAATGATCCTCAAAATTATCTGGCAATTTCATCCTCAATTTATACATAAACTTTAATGCAGGCTTCTCTCTAAACGTTTACAAAACTGCACCCTTCAAAAAGGTATAAGAACTAGATTCTATCTGTAAAATCCTAAGTTGCATTAAGAATAAAGTATGGAACTACATGACAAAATATTCTTTTCCTTTTTGTTTTCAGTCCTGAACTTCTTTTCCTTTTTTTTTAGGTATCAAGTTAGTTTAAAACACACACACAAAATAAAACAAAAACAAAAAAATAAAGATCAAGATGTTAAATTATTGAGCCCTTGTTACTATCAATAGGACATTAATATCTCTGGCCTGTGATAGCACTAACAGGGGGGCTCATTCTTCATATGTTCCCTCAGTGGGAACTTCCTTAGTGGAACTACACCAATGCCCTATCATTCTTAATTTGTGTGGCATAGATTTTTTTATTACTTCCTCACTTATGGGGCATTTTAATGGAATGGACATGGTGATTTATGTCTCTCAACCTCATGCAGGTGGTTATTTCGAAGCTTGGATACACCTTAATTCCATAATATATTTAAAAGAAAAGTTTGGAAAAATCTCATTTATATGGACCCTGAGGCTTGGTGTTCGTGCAGATCCTGGCTGTTTGACAACTGCAGATCCATCTCTGTGCATCTCTGTTTTAGTGTGTTATCATAACATAAATATCAAGAAATATTCCCATGTGGTGCTTCTTTTTTTAACATCTTAGTTATCTCTAATTATGTTGCAAATTCACCAGACATTTATATGTGTTCGTTGAGAATCCATGCCTGCATTAAGATTTTTAATTAATTTCTTTTTCAACTTCCTCTCTACTACTATATCAATAGATTAATTTGAATCCAGTATATTTTGCTCACAAGCCAAAGAGATTATCTCCATCAACACTTAACTTGTTCATGAAACTATACGGAATAACTCATCCAAGTTAATTCAGGATTTCAAGAGATTTTATGTTCCACTGATCAATGCAGTCTGCACAGATATAGAAATACATGTAGAGAAGTTTTTGATTAAATCACTAATAGCATAACAGCTGTTATATGTATATACTGTGAAAAAAAAAAAAAATCAGAACTGATTCAAGGTGATTAAATTTTCCTATAAAAAACTTTACAGAGAACTTTTTAAAAAAAAAATTCATAACACAAATGAGATGTGACAGGATGAAATCAGGCGCTCATGAAACTGAGGCAAGCAGGGAGATCACGTTTTTCAACGGTGAATGAAATTTTAACAAATTTTTTGTCTTTAACAAAAGCGATCGGCCATTTTCTCACTAAATTCAGCTGCAGCAGAAAGTCGCCCCCATCATCTTCAATTTTCAATACCTCGACTTCTACTTAATGTACAACAAAATTTTTTTCATACACAGAAGAGGAAATGAATAATCTTCACACTGATACCAATAACTCCATATGCTCAAAATTTATTCCATCGTGTCGCATCTCAAATGTGATGAAAAACTATCAGAGTTTACTAAGTAAATAATAATATATTAAAAATATGTATAGCAAGAATTAAAATTTAGCCTTTAAATCATGTCAGCATGTTTTACTGTTATTTTCTGTTTCAGTCAGATGGCTTCTATTTGAAGGAATAATCATTTTGTTTCCATCAGCAAATACATGCATTAGCTTTCATGGCTTACATCAAATAATTAATGTCAAAACCCCAGGTGGATACTGGTGAGGATGTACACTTTAATTAAAAAAAAAAAATGGTTTTAAATACTTTGCTTTAACAATATACTTACCCTCTTTGGTGTCAAAAGTGACAAACAACAGCTTGTTGACTCCATCAAGTAACAGACTTTCACTCTTGAATGAGCCTTGAGAAACTTCTAGGTCTTCAAAATAATATAAATATCGATCTTTGCTCACCAAAGTGGGATCTAGCAGTTCAGCCTTGACAGTTGTTTCCCATGGCATAATCTCTTCTCCGACAGAAAGATCTGACAATTCTGACTCAGATTTGTTTTCCTCAGATACCATCTCCTGAGATCTTCTCAAACATTTTGAGCTGGCATTTCCAAATTTGGATTGTGACTTTTTAGCAGGCCCATGGTCAATATCGGAGTCTCCTGTTTGTTTTATAGCAGTCTTTTTATTTGGACTCTTTCCAGTAGATTTTTCCGCACAGGATGAATTTCTTGCGCTCTGGGCTTTAAATCTTTCATTTGAGATTTTAGGTTTTGCTCCCTTTGAGGCATTTCCTTTCGTATGTATCCTTATGTTATCAGGTGACCAAGCTTGACTGTCAGAAAAACTAGCATCTGATTCACTAATTGTCACCTGTTTTTCCCCAGCCCTGGGCTTTTCATTCATGATGTCATCAAAGACTGGTTCAATAGTAACACTTCTTTTAAAAACTTCTACTTCACTTCCTCTGCTCAAGATCAGGTCTACAGCTGCAAGTACATAAATCAATTCATTCTTAAAACATATCCACAAAAAAATCACTTTGAACTAGACATAGGGAATCTGATGATTGTGTTTAAAGTTTCATTATGGCACACATAACAGCTTAAAAGATTAAGATGCTTAACTTTAATGTATAAAAATTTTGTACATTACTTTCAGATACCTTTTTGTGTGATTTGTTCACCTCTAGTATATTGAAAATGATTGTTGAGATTGTTTTCTCATCTTTGATCTATGGTTAAGCTCCTGTTTAGATCGCTCTCATTTAATCCTTCAATGATTTATTCAAAGAAGTGGTGTACCCCCGTAACTGATCTGAAACCATGGCATTAAAAATGGTCAATGGACATCCACTTCACAATTAATGGACTCTTCCATTTTTGAAAAATATCATGTCAGACTCTAAAAAAACCGATCCCTCATAAACCTACAAAATGAACTCTGTTATATGTTTTAAGATTTTACACTGGGTTCAGTCCAGATATTCCTTATTTTATATGAATGTTCATATTGTTGAAGAGTACCAAAAGCTGTTAATGAGAAAATGTAAAATTCTATTCAAAATTTTTCTTTATGTGACAACTATCAAGCATCTGCCAACACTCCAACAGATGTGAAAATTTGCAAATGATCTCTGATTAATGAAAAAGAAACATGTCACAGAATATTCCTATCTCATAAGCAGATCCACTTCCTATGTTTTCATTTCCTGGACATTTTTTTTTTCATGGAGGTGTCACAATCTTTTTGCTCTTTTTGGTGCTATCGGTTTGGACTTTGCCTACTAATATTAATATTGTGTAATCGTACAACAAAGAGGCTTCTACATTTTTCAAACAATTTGCTTGAAAATTTTCAAACATATTTTGTAATCTAATATCTAAGAAGTATCACATGAGAACTTGAAGACTTATTTTTACAAATTTAAAAATCTCCATTTAGCAAAATCTGTTACCTAAATTTCACACAAAACTTTAAATATCAGGAAAAAAACTATCCAGAAATAATAAAACAGATTCTAATGTTTGTCATAGGGATGTCCTTGTGATCAATCTTTCAAAAGAACATGAGAAAACCTCCCCTTTTTTCTTCGCGCTGCTTGTTCAGTTGATCAACAGAAATCTCCATTATGATGGTCTATGAGTTTCAATAATAAACACTTGAACAATGCAGTGAGACAGGAAAAAAAAAACAACACACATTTTGAAAAGATATTCCATGTGATCTGCATACCTGATATTGGGGCTTCACATTTGGTGAAGAAGATCATAATCAAGTGTTTTGTTTACCCTTTACCGTTAGTCAATGGAATACTGATGACCTATCTTTGCATATAGAAACTATAGATAACCAGACCTGGAAACTGGAGCATATCCATTGAAAGACCATGGCGCAAACACATTTAAATGGACATATCCAATATTTCTACACCTATTTTTATATTCAATATTCAGAAATGGCAGAATTTCAGCAGAAAACAAAAGGCTAAATAAAAAAAAATGATTTAGTCAAAACCCACTTTCAGGCTCATCTTTCTCTTGAGTCTGCACTTGCAGAAATGTCATGTATGATGTGTGGCACGGAACTCCTAGTGTAAGACCCAACACTGTGTTGAGAGAATGAATGGACCTGAAGTATCCAGCAGTATGAAGGAAGGTTATTCTCCTCCCACCGCTACCCCATGTGGTCAGGATTTTTTTTTTCCTTTTGCTCTTACCCATGGGAAGGCTGACTAATGCAAAGACAACAAAGTTAAAGGCAATAAAGTCAGGAGCCCAATTTTATTTAGGTCATTGCTTTTAAAGTTGCTCCTCAGGGCGTATAGAGGTATAGTGTATCTTCGAACACATACACTTGAAAATTTTGCCTCAGCATGTCATGATAAGATAGCAAAGACAGCCCCCCTCGGGCGGCTAAAAGGCCGAATAAACAATGAAAAACTGCATGTGGACAAATATAATGTTTTTCTTTTAATTCAAAATATATCAGATCAGGGCATGTAGAGACGTTTATTATTAAAGGTGACAATAATGCTATGTTTTTTTTCTCTCTCTGTTTATATATGTTTACATTGAAAGAGTAATTATTTCCTCATTTTGATGACATCAAAGAGAAGAGAAAGCTGACAAATATTTTACCATCAATTGTCTCAAATGTGATGATTGCAGTACTGGTGTTATCATTTTCATATATCTCCACCCTCTCAACAGGTCCTCCTCCTTTTCTCTTTGCATTCTGGAATACTATTTTAATTTTGTCTTCAGTAATGTCAACGGGAAGTCCTTCAACTTTCAATTTCTTTGTTTTCCGGGACATCATGGGGTGGTCATTTGAATACGCCTATACCCAGTATGAATACTGTAATCCTGCAATAAACAGAGACACATTATATAATATATCAAACACAAAGACTAATGAATATTCATTTTATTAAACACCATGCATAATAGATATATATAATATCTTGAATCCGTTTAACAATGAATCATGAGACTGGGCAGGATCAAATATCATATGAATCTGAGCAGCATATCAAACAAAATTGTATTAGTTGATATAGTGACTTTTAGCCTATTTTGGTTGCCTCAAAGATTCCCACTTTAAAAATATTATTTTCAATGATTCTGAGGTCATAACTGGAGATATTAATCTTGTCCGGGCCCATTTTTTTTTGTGCTTTTTTTTGTTTGTTTGTTTCATCACGTGTATGTATGTGTGTGTGTGTGTGTGTGTGTGTATGTATGTGTCATGTGTGTGTTTTTTTTTTGTTTTTTTTAAACACATCAAACTTAATCCATCAAATTAGCTTTTTGTCAAGATTTCTACATTTCATACACTTGCACTCTTTCTTCTTGGGGAGTTTAAGGAATGTGCAGGTCCTGAAAATGAGGTTTTGGGATCAAAATATCAACATTGGGTTTGTACTATTTTTAGTCACTTTGACCTCTTCTGATTTGAGAAAAACAGTGGTTGGGGCCAGAAACACCTGCTTCATGCTCCAAAACGGCACCATAAGGAGACTGTACATAGAAAGGTTATGAAAAGTTCATCGCGATTTTCTCAAAATGTATGTCTTTTTTCACTGTTTTCCCAAAGGCTTTTTCATTTCTGAACTATTGGACTTCAAATTTTGAATATATATACTTCACAGCATGACACCATGTGTTTCATAATATTTATCCATTTTTTCAAATTTTATTCATGTTTTCAAAGGAAAATGGGATATTTGGCGAAAAATTTAGAAATATGTAGTCTAGATCCATCAACCCAAATATTTCAAAAATTTATTACAAACATTGTATCACATGAACCAAAAGACAAATGAATATTATTTTTTTATGTAGAGCTATTTTGTTATTGTATCAAATTCCATATAATTATATTGAATACTTTAGGAGCCCTAAGCTTTTGAAATAACTAATTTTCAAGACACAAAATCCAAGATGGTGGCACTGTTATGGCCACCGGATACAAAACAAAATGTTTTTCCACACTTTTAGGCCTCTTCTTCCACGATCCTGGCTTATCTCTGTAACATACGTCAATTACTGCCTTCCCATTTCATAGAAACTTGATTATAATTGCCAATTTAAGTCTATTACCATGGGTAATTATTCCATGGTGCGATTATTCATTGCCTTAATAGCAGTAAATAATGATATTTTATTGCTGTTGTCATACATGTTGTTTGACTATTTCAAATGACTAATAAACTTACTTGTTTGGTTGTTTATTGGGTTGTGTTATGTCCGTTTTTGCTTGGGACAATTCAATGAATGTCTTGAATATTGTCTGCTTGAACCAGAGAGAGCTGAAGCCTCGTCCCCTGAGAAAAGGTGAGGGACTGGTGAGATAGACTAAAGGTAGGGAGTCCGCAAACCTGCCTTGCTACCCTCACTCACCAGGTCTGTGAGAGGCCGGGCAATGCCTACTCCTCTCATTTTCTAGTTTTTATTTTCTTGTTGTTTGTGGAATGTATGAGGAATGAAAAGAAATACTCAACGAGAACAGAAGCTGGCCAGGACTTTTTTGTTCACATTATATTTATATCTATGTTGATCTGACTGTGTGTGGGATATCACCTTATCTGAGCTGCGATAGTCCCCCTAATGGGGGATGAGGGAGTTATCCTCTCCTCTCACCAGTAACAGTAGCCTATTAATTACCGGATAATTAAAATTAATATTTACTACACATAGTATACGTAGTTTGTGCTAAAAGACTGAAAATAGAATCATAATTAGGTTGTGCCTTTCATTGTAGGCATAGGCCGGGACCACAGATGAAGAGGGAGTGCTCTTATTTGAGCATGCTGAATCTGAATTTGAGGCTTATAAGGCACTACCTTCTCACTGCGGTCCCGGTACAAATGGCATACATGTATATCGATATTGCGATTATTGCCTCGGCAATATACATATCGATTACTGTAAAATGAACTAGGCCAACGCCTGGCCCTAACCGGCTGGGACCCTCGGCTGTGCACACCGCCGAAGCAATAATCGCAGTATTGATATATGCCATTTGTGCCGAGACCGCAGTGAGAAGGTAGTGCCCTTAAAAGGTCTTAAGTATAAGCATTTAAAATAATCACTCTCAGGACCCCCCGCCCCCCACCACCACCCCAACTCCCTCTCTAACCTTTATCGCAGTTCTCCTCGGTTAGGGATTCTTTTCGCTTCTATGCCTGACTTTCCTCTCTAGATTGGATGAGACTGTTGTTATGAATATTGAAAGGAGACACTGAATTAGGTCTAGATCATTAATTGTGTCTTTCTGTCTCCTCTTAAAACACAAAATCGGGAAAACTGGCATCCGAGACAGGCAACAGATTGATGAATTTGCCTACTTACGTCTTGCAAGTGTAGCCTATTTTAAACGAAGACGCCCTCTTGAGTCGTAGACTGCGGATGGCTCTTCCCATTCTCGGAATAGACTTGTCTCGATTAGCTCATTCTGCGAAACCCCCGGCGTCTATTTTTAGAAGATGGGCTAGCCGACCACACTGCGCTGAAACAATCAGGCCAAAGCCTACTCATTGA
>JBCEWB010065803.1:0-13477 GCA_039654565.1 Peronia peronii | reverse complement strand
AGATAGATAGATAGATAGATAGATAGATAGATAGATAGATAGATAGATAGATAGATAGATAGATAGATAGATCTCACGTACGTCGCCAGTAATAATACTAGCGATGTATCGGACAGTTGAAGAAAAAAAAACCAGAAGAACTACGGAACCAGAAAGAAGGAAGGAACATCATAGGGTTTGAAGAAATGAGATCGCGGGCGGGACAAAAGATAGATGGTAGAAAGGCAAGACGTTCTGAGATCAAACAAAATAGAAGGAACAGACGGACAGGGGATAATAATAGAGATCAAACGGATGAAAGACTGCTGGATTGATCGTGTACTCTGCCCTCTCCTTCACAACCTTATGGGTTAATCAGGAGTTCTCTCTAAAGAAAAAAAAAGCCTGGTCGAGATATAGGGTGGGTTGTATGGGTTCAGTTGGGCACCACACAAAAGCTAAAGAATGAGCTCAGAAAGTAGCTTAGTTGTGTATCGTTGTCTGCTCTGACCTTTTAACCTCCTTACTGGTGTCTGTCTTGGCTTGCTTTTATTGTCTTTTTTTCCTCTCTTGGCCACACTCTCCTACTCATAAAACCAATTTGCCAAAATACCTGGTCACGTAAGCCTTACGTAAGAATTGGACAACAACAACAACAAGAACAAAAGAACAATGACTGACCACTGTAAGTGCATGCCCGTGTCTCATTTATTTGTTCTAAACTTTATCATGAGGGCAATACTCATCCATATTGCTATTGAGTCTTTGATGTTTTCACTGAACTAAAATTACATCAACAAATCTTAGGATTTTGAATAAAACGATTTCTTTCAATTCCTTTGCTTACGATGCTGCGACTGATGAAGTTATAAGACAGAGAACATAGAAAACCCAGGCTCAGACCGCCACTATCGACTCTGTTGTAGTTTTGTAAGAATAGGTCACATTTTTGAAAGAGCCCTCACAAGGGAGCCATAGACGGCGAGAGCTTTCATTGATCACAGCCAGCCCGGAGCTTCGATGGCAATGTGCGACAGGAAATGCTCATTTCCATAAGCAGTGGATCTCATAATTTAGGTTTGCATCGTTTCCTTCATTTTCCCCGGTGAAAGGGGAGTGAATTTTTATATGATGAGATAAAGAAAACGGGGACGTAAAAAGAGAATTATGAATACCGTAAGAGTGCATTATTAGGGGCTCTATATCGGCAGTGCACATCAGATGATGCACTAGAGAGAGTAACAGAACTGGAATGATCTTTAAGTGAAAATTTATAATTATTATTTTAACAACGCTGTTCTCCTGCTACTAGGACACCTGGCTGTTATAAGATAAAACGTGTCATTAAAAATTCGTCCCCTCCAACCTGTCACATGAAACATTATAATGATAAAATCTAGAATTTGCATCAATAGCACAGTAGGATACGAATTTATCTAATTTGAAATTTGACTATATCGGCTACATTACGGAAATTATTAAATCGTTATCAGCTCTCATTTTGTTAATGCGACGATTTTGCTTCTTCGTCTTCATCAGTCTTCTCATTTCCCCCGTCTCGGTTTTGGAACTTGATTTTTAAAATATTCGGATATTAAGCAAAAGTGATCGTTGGGTACTTAAAAATCCATAGGATTAAATCAATGCAAATTTCCAGTCTATTATTTCTGCAAATAATTTAATCAGCTTTTTTTTTTCTTACTGACTTTGTCCCTGCACTTTCTTCACCCACATCTTCACTTAGCTTGTCTTAGCTTTCTCATTTAGTAGTACAATACAGAATTTATCTCTGCAAACCGTAGTCCACCAGGCTCCTCGTTGAATGCACTATAATCAGTTGATGATTGACCTTGGGGTATGCAAGGAATCACAAGGAGAATGTGCTTTTGATGTTGTGAAGAGAGCAGTGAGTATTCCAATATAGCTACGGTTGCTCTTCTGTTCCGCCCGACTTCCAATCCTATTACCGTAAGCAGATGAAGGAACCCATGCGCATGTCGGCATTTCTCTTTCAAGGGCCATGTCCTGGGCCACTCGCCCCCTTAGTTGAGCTGTCGCTATTTCCTCCCTTTCATATGACATACGCACCCGGTCTTTCTTTGTTCCAGGGTGGCTGGCCGCATATCCATCTCTTCGATTGCATATTACCATGACTGAGTTCTAAAATAACCCAAAACTTGGCATGGTTGAAGAAGTGCGTTCCGATTAAGAAGAATCAGTTAACAACAATGCAATTTTTGATACCATATGGTTATTACAAACAAACAAATCACACAACACGGCTTAATATTGAATGAGAAACTTACGTAACTTTGAAAAAGGTAGTATCATAGCCTCAGATCATGATCACAGATTAAAAAAAAAAAGTTTTACTATTAAAGTGCACTGGCTTTTCTCCTCCAGCTTCTTATAACTCAGAGAGTGTACTATATGAATACTGAAATATTGGTTTTATTTGCGTTACAATCTATTATGAACTGGCATGGAAAAAGAGATTCAAAGTTGTCGAAGTGAAAATGAATTCTATATTAAAAAAAAAAAAAAAAACGAACAAAAAACAAAAATCAAATAAACAATCCCCCTGCCTCCCCACCCTCTACCCCTCCCCTTTCACCGCCTCCCCCCCCCCCCGACCAAAAAACAAACAAACAAATAAACAAACAAACATTCAAACAAACAAACAATCAACAAACACAAACAAATATACAATTACCTTAATGACAGAGCATTTCATCGTGTTATATATTTAATATTTCATTTTCACGTTTAATTAAAGACTAAAAAGCGCTTACAATGATAAAGCCACTCTCTCACCACAGATGATGTATGCCGTTGTAAGGGCTAATTATCACCAATCTTGACAGCCGCTTCCGTCTGCTGATGTTATCATTGTCATGCACTGTCTATGAGCAGCCATGCACCAGGTCTTATCTTGCATCCGACTCTTCTTTTCTCTGTCTTTTTGGTGCCAATTTGCCATCTAATTTACTTTGGCCGTTTCAAACCCTTATCGTGGCAGAAAAAAAAATGTTGTTTGCTTATTTGTTTTATTTTAAAACTTGCAATCTGGCGATAACATGCCTGTGCTAAATTACGCGGAAAACACTAATTGATCAGTTGCCACACAAATTCTATTTTAAAAAAAATTATTACAGCCGATATTACGTGACTCAGCCTGCCTGTTTCACTGTAAACTAGCAATTCAGTTTTTTTTTTCAAGCTTGACTTCGCGCAAGCAATATCTTCCACTCAAAAATAAACCATTTTGCTTTACTGAAACTGTTAAATGATCAGAAGAATTCAATTTTAACTACAGTAGTAAGTATTTCGAAATATGTTTTTGGATCCATTTCTTTCTTCATAGTTTCTTACATGCCTAAGGTCCACTTCCCCTTTTACGTTGATATTTCAAGTAGATCTCTCTCTTCAGATAATCATTTTTGTTCTCTATTCTTTGCTTGTAGTTAAATTAATTTGTCCTGCTATGTGTTCAGTGACTCAAAGATCTTAACTGCCGACAGTTGAAGAAAGTCTTTACCAAATATTATTTTCCATGACTCATTTAATTATTATTATTTTTTTTATAGCTAACAAAATTTTTAACCTTACCTTTGTCAATCGCCCAATCCATCAGCCAGTCTATTAAACACGGCCTTAAATGCAATCTGTTATAAATGTATAGAACATTCAATAAAAATAAATATTGTGATAATGAACAGTGTGAAGACTTTTATTCTGCATCTTATGTCTGGCACTTGAGATAAAACTGTAATCATTTATTTTATGAAGCGCTTTTCCCCATGCAGTACATGCTCTGAGTGCTTTACAATCTATTATTACCCGACAGATAGACACTCACGGATATTTTCAGCTTCGTGGGAAGCATACAGCGCTCAAATCTAAATCAATCTATCAATCTAACAATAACACCCACTTCTATTCGGGTATGCATTTTAACTTGGATCGAACCAGGAAATGTGTGAAATTGTCTTATCCAACGACAAAATGTCGCGACCAGCCAGGATTCCAATCCGGAAACTTGTGATCCTGAGTCCGACTGGCCCAACCACTAGACCACCGACAACATGAAGTAATTTACCCACATGGTCATAATTTATAAATCTTAGAGATGTTAGAAGGCCGATCTCCTCAAAGAATAGTTTATGATATTGTGCATTCCAGGTACTCTCCAATACGATCATAAATCAGGGACATTGTACTCGTCATATGTTGTCATTCTAGGTCTAAGTTTATTTTTCGAACAAGAAACATAATTTTCATAATGGAAGCAACGACAGTCCAGCAGTTTCATCCTATACTACAAAGATTAAGCTTTGGCATGATGACGTTAATTTCGTGTAAAGCATAACTTGTGTAGACATAATTCAGGTCTAAAAATGTCCTTGAAGGAAAGAGAAAATGTTAAAATGCATAGTATTTGACAGTATAATCAATGGCACAGAAATTGTCAGCGAGAATAATAGATTGTTTAATACTTTTTGCATTGCTTTGTTTGTCTCTTTCATTACATAGACTTACATGAACTATGTAGAGAATTTTTATGTTTGGGGAATGCTTATCTAAAAACAGAAGCGACATAGATTTAGACATAAAGATAGTGGACTACAACAACAACAACTTCAACAAGAAAAAGTAGATCGGACATAGTGATATTGTGGGTGTCCCTATGATTGGCCCTGTTATAACACAAAATGACGGAGACAGATCAATAAAGAAGAGTGAAGACTAGATGACACGCGCCAAAAGAGTCTGCGATGCCAAACTTGTCGACTATCTTATATAACCTGTCAGTTGGTTTTCCGCTGTCTCAATCAATATAATTTTTTCTTGTTCTCCTCTATTTGTGTTTTACTGCTCTGTATATGTTCCTCATATGGAGGAATACAGCTAAATTTATCTGTAGAAGTTTCTGCGTAAATCTGTTTCTATCTGAAAATCTTCATAAGGTTGACGAAGCCAGAAATATTCTATCCTGTATCGCACAGATGCATTTGACAGTATTTAAGAAACTTTCAAATTTTGTCTACTTTTCCCACTCCCTACTTCCCAGCCTTCGTAATATAGATCATTTGCAAAGAGATAGACATATGTCTTAGATGTGAAATGAAAAATAAGAAACAAACAAACAAACAAACAAAAAGGCCAGGCCGCAAACTGTAATAGATTCCATTTTAAACACAAACAAGATAGCAGTTAGTTTTTGTAGGCATTACTGGAAAAAAAGGACTGTCTGTTAAATTCTGTTGGTGAAGAGACAGAAAGCTTTTCCATATATTGTCATCATTCAATCTAACGGTGATCTGGTTCATCATAATAATCTCGTTAATTAAGGGCACCACGAAAGCTGGTTAGTTATGAATGACATAGGTGATTAGCGTTACATTGTAGAGAAAACAAGGGAGTCTATCAACTGATGCAGGATAATGTATGATTTTACCAAGCATTATCGATGTTGGAGTCATGTTAACATAGACTGCTTCTGGCCCAATGTCAGTTTTGATGTTGGCGCTAGCCGGTATTATGTTTTTCCTACGGATAAGTTCAACATTGTAACATACACTTCTCTTTGCCTTTACTGTGTGCTCAGGGACGGTATGAAGAAAGTGAGGAAAAGGTGAAGGCAGTCCCTGCAACTTTGAAAACTTGAAAATCGTTCATTGTTTCCCGTATCCTTGACATACCTGTTCATACCTAACCTGATTCCAAACATACGTGCACTCTTCGTGTTTTCACGAGATGGACAAACCGCTACAGTTGAACCGCTTCCAGACTTCAGGGCAGGGGTCCGGTTAATGCACACTTGCGGCTGTGGGAGAGAGAGAAAATGTATGCCGTAATAAAAATTGCTTATGTTCATGGTGGCATGTGATGGAAAACCAAACTATAATATGCTTGAATGCATTATTATTATGTTGCAGACAATGAACACAAAGGTAAATAGACATAGATAAGCAATCAGACAAACAGACAGACAAACAGATGGATAGACAGATAGAAAATAATTGTGCACTCATAGCTAGCCACTGTTTGTGCTGTGCACTTTAAGAAAGTGAAAAAAAATGTCATCTTCCTAATATCATTGTCAATATCTCCAGTTTCCCATGTTGTTTTCAGTCCCTAGGTGGCAGTGTCGACGCAATGAAAAACGAACACCGTTGTTTTTTAGCCGAAGATTGTGTTTGATTGAACTTTTACGTCTGAAGCATGACATGACCACAATTCTATTGGGTCACTCTATGGCATCAATGATATTTCGAGTTTAATACTTTTCAAACTTTCCGAATGCCTCACAACCAAACCTTGCCGGGCTGAAAGTTTCACCACGAAACTTTCTTTATAAATATCCTATGGGCGGAGAAGATCCTTGAGTCCCTTGAATACATAGAGTAACTAAACTAAACTACAGACAGTTAATTTATGATTTGTCTTCAAAATAACATTTGCTGGAAACAATCCTGATCACGGTATATATACGTCTCTCAACCTCCTGGAGGCGGTTATCTCGCACAATCCTGGATTCATTTTTTTTTCTTTAATTTAAACAAAAGAAAAAAAAATCACATTCACTAGAAAGCATCGTTGATGCGATATTTCAAATTTCATTGGGCATTCATGTCTTTCTGTATATTTTATTAATCTTAGAAATGTCGAGAGGTCGATCAGGTCAAAGATTCATTCATTACATTTAGCGTGAACTACTCTCTTGGTAATAGAAAACATAGTATCAGTATACACGTCATATATTCAACCTCCCCCCGCCCCTTTCCTAACGCAAATTGCTATTTAATCATTTCAGTTGACAAAGGTGGTATGTCCACCGCATACAAATGTGAGGATCAGTATTCATTCTGCTTCTACTAACACTGCATCGGTTATTTTCCATGAGACTTGTTTTAACATTGGTTACAAAATCTTTACTTCACATCAGTGTTAGATCCAGTCACTTTGCGAAAACTCAGATAAAGCCTGAAGATGTACTGATCCTTAACTTTGTGTAGAAATGGACATACAATACTTGTAATCTGAGGTAACGATTTTCTTTTGCTATGAATAAAAATGTTTAGAGAAACAGTGTTATACTCCAGCACTCAGTATTGATATTCTTAGGCTTAACCCCATCAAATCCACGTTGATTTTAAAATGGTATGACAGTATAACGCTGAAGAAATGTTTGAATATTGGCAACCCTGCAGCGAGATGTTAAGAACCACAAACCATTGATTGCCAAGAAAAGCTTGTACTTTGCGATCAGTTCCTTGTATGTAGAAAAACTCAGATTTTTCTTTTCCGTTCAGTCTTATTGAGTTGTACCAATATCTTTTGCAATGGTTTGCAGAGGTTTAAATTGTTACCCATTCCTTTGGAAGCCCAGTGTCTAAATCTCAGAATTTATTCTGCATGCAGACAACTTGACCACGGTTGCTCACAAATATTGCCTGCCCTCTGGTGAGTGGGAGACTTTTGCCAACTACACGGACTGCCTGGCTTTCATGAACGCTGATGATACCTGGGACACCACGGAGACAGTGATCGAGAGATCTGGCCCGCAAACTTCGATCTTGGTATAAAATTTGTGTAGTGTCGTGGTGAACAAACAAGGTGAAAACAATACTGATAAGAAAGTACATAAATACAGAGGCGAACAGGAAAGAGAAACCCTTGATATAAAAAAAACTATAAGGAAACGAAATATTAGAAGTCGTTGGGAAATTTAAAAAAAAAAAAAAAAAAAAGACAGGATAAAAGGAAAGGGCCGGATCTATTCAGAGATAGTAGGAAATGGAAATTTGACAAAGAAATTATGTTCAAAGATGACGATAAGCTTATTAAAAGACAAAGGTCAAGAGCTGTATTGATAAAATCGAGATCAAAAGCAGTCAGAAACTTTTATAATTTCGCTGATCTATCTCAAGCGTTAAAAATATTCAAGCCTTTCTTCCTGTTACATAATGATTAATTATATCTCAATAATATGTTTAGGAAAATGGATGAAAATCCCTGAAAAAAAAATTCAATGTCTAGATTTTATTAAACCCTTGGAAACTTAGATATATCACATGATGTGATAATAGCATGTCTTTTTGAAGCCAAAGCCATTAAGCCCTTGTGAATTTTATGCGAATTATTTCCTCAACAATGCATTTTCACTTTATTTCAGCACACAAACATTTTGTCTGGCATCTACTTTGGAGGTAGCGTGATCTCTCTCATCGTTTTGCTTATCTCTCTGATCATCTTCCTCCGATTCAAGTAAGTTTTCAGAGAGCCAACTACTATTTTAATGTGAAGTCTTGTTTTTTTAGTTTAATATTTTGTTCTCTTGGAAACGAAATTCTTTAATAATGACATGAAGATTTAGATTTTTTGCGTGTTACTAGGAAAACAAATAACGTAATATGGAATATCTGATATGTAGTATAATTTTGAAAATATTTTTCATTGAATTTTTTCGACTCGTGGTAGCTGAAGGAAGAAAAAGGACTTAGTGAAATATCTTTCTTCACAGAAGTCTTTAAATCCTAGTTTCACAACTGTCATTCATGATATTCGTTGTTTGAAATTTAGCTTCAGTTTGATAAGTTTAACAAATTGTTCACAGATCTGTGCTCTGAATAAAATAAAAAAAATATCTGGTTTGAAAGGGAGTTTTAGAGATATGTGCAAGTAAAGTAATAATAACATGATCAATGCCTTACATTGTTTCCAATCACTAAAATTTATTCAAATTATTGAGGTCCTCCCCTCTCCCCCGCCCCCGCCCTCTCCACTCCCCAGCTTCTCCTTTCTCTCATTTTTTGCGACTCATTCATAGAGGTATTTTACTCTGCAGAATTAATCATTTATCCTTGGCCTAGCTGGCAATATCATACTGAATGCCCCTTGTTTTATATTTAGTGTTCGTCTGTTGATTTTCGATTCATCATTAACACCAGCCCTTCTGTTCACTCCTTCTTTCTTGACAGATCTCTACAATGTCCGCGAACCAGCATTCACAAAAACTTGATCGTTTCTTTTATATTACGTTTCTGTACTCACGTAGTATTAATAGAACCAGTGGTATTTGGACACAAAATTTGGTACAAAAGTATGGTGAGTAATTTTGCCTTCTCTTTGACAAGCATGATGGCCAAATTGGTTTGCATTTTTCTGCTTGCAATTGATCTTTAAAGATTTAGCAAAGCAAGTATCCGAAACATATCACTCAAATTTGAATAGGCTAATTAAGGTTGATGCTATTTATTAAGGTTCCGTAACTTCATTATGATTTATAAATTTACAGTCACGGTTATAAACAAATGACCTACCTAAACAATCTGTGTTTTAAGAAAATCTATAGAAGGATAGACAGAAAATGAAACTATGCATATCCTTTCAAATTTCTATCATCGTGTCTTTATTTTTTACTGTCTATTTCTACCATACTTAAAATAGTTCAGGTACTTTCAAATACATTAAATAACTCAGCACTTTCACTGACCGAACAAGGACCAGTCCTACTGCTTCTTTTGGAGTGGCACAAGTGGTGTTGAATAAGCAGTGTAAAGAGGAAAAAAAGGTCTTTTTGAAACAATAATTGAAATAAACAAAAATTAAACCAAAAAAATAAATAAAAGTAAAAGCAAACCAAAACAAAAACAATACAAAACAAAGACAAAATTATTAATATAAGAAAAAAGATTTAAAATTATTATGATCAAAAGAAACTATTTTCCTTATGTCATGAAATTTTCGGAGACTTCCATGATGTACGTTTCAAGCAAAGAGGGCAAAAGCGATTTTTTACCTTCTTTGCTGTCTTTGTTCAACACTCCTTGTACTTGGCAAAGGGAAAGAACAAGATTGGTCGGAAACAGTCTCTATTAAGATAGAACTCGCCAGATTAGTGAAAAAAATGACTCCCCAAAACAAAAAACGGCACTAACTGAATGTTCTTTGTTGGCTGTTTTTTTTTTTCAATGACAGGGCAACTCTTGAAATAAAAATGCTCTTGTTTATCTTGTTTTCAGGTGTGGCTATGCCGCACAGTGACTGCACTGCATCTTTTAACCATTGTCGCCAACTTCTGTTGGATGTTGGCCGAAGCCTTATTTCTTCACTACATTTTAGTCCTGCGGCCCCTGAATAACGAGAAGGCTCCTTTTTTGTTCTTTTACGTCATAGGATGGGGTAAGTCAATCAGTATATATTTATTAAACAAAAGTTGGACATGATTGTTCAGAGTTTTCAAACGGGGGTCTTATCATGTCCAGTCGGTTTAAATGTAAATTGTGAACACAGAGCCAATTATTCTTTAACTAGCTAATTAAAACTGGTTAAGCAAAGGAACTCTTTTATTGTACAATGCTGTTTTAAAAATGACTTTTCCAGTAGAATTGATAGCTCTATTAATTAAAGTGTATTTATAATATATTACATTATATTATATTAACGAATTCAATTTGCTTGTAACCGAAACACATGGACAACAATAAATTTGCATCCCCTGAAAGTTGTTCGTCTCTGGATACCGAAAGGTTAGGTGTTTTAAGAGCATAGTTGACATAATACTTAATACAGCTTGTATTTTCCATGACAGACGTAAACAGAAAACAAAACAAACAAATTGCCACCACCATCACCACCACCAACAACAACATTTTATAACGATTTCAAAGTTAGATGAGATCTGAAAGTGAACAGAAGAGTTGAAATACTTTTCCACTACATTAAAAAAAGAGCGTGGATGATAATATCAGAGCAAACGGATAGCCAGTTTGGTTTCAGCTAAGTTGAATCCGTTTCTCTTTAACATTTTCAGTTGTCCCTGTGCTGGTGACCATTGCCTGGGCTGTGGTGATGCAGCTGGATCACGACGAGGTTTGCTGGATGGACTACAACCGCACGCCATACATCTTCATAATCTATGGGCCCATCCTGCTTGCCTTGTTTGTAAGTAATTCCCACCTAGTCAGTCAGTCAGACAGTTATCATTCATTCAGCCAGTCAGTCAGTCAGTCAAGTCAGTCAGTCATTGAGTCAGTCAGTCCTTCAGTCGGTCGGTCAGTCAGTTAATCACTCATTCACTGACCCACTGACTTACTGATTCACTCACTGACTTACTTCCTCACTGACTTATTCATCCACACTCATCCATTCACACTCTCGCTTACTCACTCATTCACTCACTCACTCAGTCAGTCAGTCACTCACTCACTCACTCACTCACTCATTCACTCACTCACACACTCACTCAATTACTAACTTACTCAATTACTAACTCACTCACTCACTCAATCACTCACTCATTCACTCACTCACTCACTCACTCACTCAATCACTCACTCACAATCACTCACTCATTAACTCACTCATTCACTCACTCATTCATTCACTCATGCAATTACTCACACACTCACTCGCTCTTTCATTCATTCACTCACTCATTTCCAGTGCGCACTGTTGTTCGAAAGTGACAAACTCTTATGTCAAATTGTTGTGAACTTATTTGCAGTGACTTTTAAGGACGTCGATTTTAAATGAATGTCTTCATGTCCCAAGAGGTTTCTTCCTATCTTCCCTGAGTAGAACTCCCAAGAGAGCAATAAAGTAGCAGTGAAGATCAAAACAAGCAGGCTGTTAATTCTTGCTCTTTGGACCAAATAAACAACAAACAAACAAGCAAACAACAACAACAAAAAGACATATAAGCTGTAAAGAGCAGAACCGTCGGGAATTCAAAGTGCGACGTAATCGCTGAAAGTAGGCGAGGCGGTAAAAGAAAAACTAGGGCTCTGTGGGAAAAAATACAGCCGAGCTGTGTTTGTCTTTGTGTGCGGGCGGGGGGAGGGGGAAGGTGTTGAGTGGATGAAAAAACAGTGATTAGATCTACGGAGGGTGGGGTGCGGTAAGTAAGTCTCCGTAGGGTTCAATTGCATTGAATGAATAGATTTTGTTTTTGTGGCTTCTCATAGTAATTGATTTTGATAAATGATTAACAGTAGTATTTGCATAGTTGCATTTGCAGTTGTGTATACTGAACTTCCCTTTGCCACTGAAGTCTTAGAACATTGAAAGACAGAAAAAAAGGAGGGAGAAAACACAGAAGCTGTAAAGTTGTCGGGCACTGATTCATTGATGTAATGTAAATACTGGGAGCCTAAATTGATCTGACTCCTTCACCTGATTTCTTTGTTTTAATACAGGAACAAGTTGCACTGAATATTATATGTACCATCGAAGGTTTCAGATGTAGTCCACGAAAGTCTCATTTTGTTTTCCGGACTTTCTTCCCACCTTTTTAAGAATACTCAGTAATAGTCAATATAACAGCATCAAATGCTCATAATAAGTCAACTGAAGCAGGTAGTTAAATACCCGTGGCATCCTGGAACGCTTAATCATTTTCTGTTGTGTTTCCTCTTGAAACCCTTCTTTTGTTTCGTCTAACACAACAACAACAACAACAACAACAACAACAACAACAATAACAACAACAACAACAACAACAACAACAGCAACAACAACAACAACAAAAGGGAAAGGGGAAGGAGGAGGATTGTTCCTATAAAAGTAGGGCTAACAAGTATTAATATCTTTGTTTTTTTAGAGTAATGAAATACTTTGCCTGTAATTTGTTCAAAATGTCAAATGCTAACAATTTTAATTGCACCGAAACAGTATTTTTGTTGACTTATATCCTCACATTCCTCAATCAGTTTTGCTAGAGCTTCTATTTAACACTTCGACAAATCAACTTAATGTCCGACAAAGGTTTTCGTTTTTCTTGATTCAGAGATTTGTACAGTATTTACAATGTAGGAAAAACTACTCAAAAAATCACTAGACCTGAAACAAGATATGAAGATGGCAAATTATTTAAAAAACACACTTTGGTGTATGAAGTTCGAAATTAACATTTAGAAATTTAGCTGTAATGTCTGTATCCTACTGCCATTCCATTCATTTGTCTGTCTGTAACACTTATTTATCCCTCTCCCTACCATTATTTTCATATATAGTTGATTCTTTAGTCTACTTTAAAGATCTATAAAAATGAAGAATTATTTGCACTCATCCTACCATTCTATTGCAGATAAATTTGTTAATATTGATGAATCTGGTCAGAATTGTTATCGCCAAATTGTGTTCAGGCCATGCAACAGAAAGACAGAAAATCTGGTAAGTGAAAATTCTAGTATTTTAATTACACAGTCCTAGTTGCAACTTGAACTAGATAATTGAATAATTCAATATTAAATATACTTTATGCATGGAGATTGTTATGTCGGGGCTCCTGCACCTGTTCACAAAATCAATAACTCATTCTTAAACATTTTACATTTTCTATATAGAAATTTGTTGCCACTCTGTGACTTAGTCACAAAAGTCAATATTTTGTTTTCAGGCCGAAAACGTTAGCTTGTTGATCCATCCATCCATCCATCCATCCATCCATCCATCCATCCATCCATCCATCCATCCATCCATCCATCCATCC
>JBCEWB010065791.1:19537-30042 GCA_039654565.1 Peronia peronii | reverse complement strand
AATTTAGGTAAGGTGAAGCAGTTCTTCAGTAAGAAGAGAGCGGGGTGGCTGTCGATAGACTGGAGGCGCTCAGTCAGAATCTTCAACGTGTCCGTCTTTCTGATGAGGTCGTTGATGACGGCAAATCGGTGAGCCGGGGATGTAGAGATCGTCCCGATTGGTAATCTCGGCTCCATCAAGGACTTTTCGGATTGAATACACCGCGGAGTCAAAATGATTGACGTCGCACGCAGCGTTGATGATCTCCGACTTCGAGGGGTTAACAACGAGGCCGATTTCTGCCAAAGCTGAGACAATCTTCCGAATATCGGACACCTCAGAATCGAGCGGACCGCCGATAGTCGCGTCGTCCAGATATCAAACATTGATGGGAGAATCAGCTGAGCGGGCGATGTCATCGACGGCGAGAGCGAACAAAAGTGGACCGAAGGGATCGCCCTGTTGGATGCCAGATGCAGACTCGATGGTTTCGTCAGCAATTAAGAGAGAGCTTGGCCTGGCGTATGCCGTGTGAACCAGGGGGTACAATGACGGACAGCCTCAAAGAGAACGTGTTTCGAACGCGTCATACCATCGCACGTACAATTCTGATAAAGCAGCCTCGCGAGTTTATTATTCAATTATTACAGCATTTGTAGAATAACGTCAAAGATAATAACCTTTTTTCGGGTTTATGTCAATGGAAACACAGATCCATATGCAACGATGTTGTGTGCCAAATTTCATATGGATCCGTTCTGCAGTTTTCGAGTCCATAAGCCTATTGTGGGTTTTCTTGCAGATTTATAGTATAGGTTCGTTATCTGAAGCAACCACACATCGGCGAAATAATCATCCGCAAGAGGTTGAAGGGCGAAACGAGAACGTAATGGCTCGGCCATTCTCCAGTCTCCTCAGATTCATATTACATGTATATGGATCTAACTCCGTTTTCATATAGCACTAGAAGAGAACGCACTGCCTTCATGGGAGATTATTTAAATACATGTATATGTCAAACCAACAGTGCTCTGCGACAGTGTATGGCAAGCGTGCGCACCTCGATGTTGGTATTTTGGATTATTAAACTGAATGTTACTCAAAGAAAACGTTTTTGGTGTTTTCCCATGTTCTACTGAACGTACAATTCAGACCAAACACTCGCGAGTTTACTATTCAATTATTATCGCCTTTTTAGGATACTGTCATAGTAAGCTTTTTTCGGCTTTATGTAAGTAGAAACACAGATCTTTACGCGATAAGGCTGTGTGCCAAATTTCACATTATGGATATAGTTAGTAGTTTTTAGAGCCTTTGTCGTTTGAGTCTGGCTGCAGACTGGAAATAATTTTATAAAACATATATATATACATGCATGTGATATATGCCTTCCTATTGCATTTCGGTGAATTAACGCAATGACTCTTCTCAGCTGGCGCTCTCTTGTCTACGTCATAGTTTGTATACCACACGTTACATTATACATGTATTATGTAAAAGTACAATATAATTTGCAGAAGTCTGAGAGTTTTTTACAGAGTTCACATTAAAGTGATATGTGTTTTACGGTTTACTGTTATCAAAAGCTCCCCATTTTTGGGATAGTGACTTAATACATGTAATTTTACTGTATGTATAGTAAATGTATTTAAAAATTGTTATATTATTGATTTATTTACTTTGTCTTCAGTTATTTCAAGATTCGAATTTCTTAAGACGTAGATACATCTGTCTCTCACATGGATTTACACATGACTTAAGTCAGATAATTTAAATAGTTTATTTGTTTAGTTGTGGTCACAAATTCTGCGAACATATAACACCAAAAGTCATTAATCACATCAGTGCCCTGACCACAGCTAATGAATGATCAGTTCTTGGGATACAGCACATAAAAACAAAGAGTGGAAAACTGGAAATGAAACAAAAACAAAAGTGCAGTCTCAGTAAAAAGAAATAAAAAACTGACAGCAAAAATCAATGGAAGAAAGAAACAGATAAATTAGGAGTTACAAGCACGTTTTTGGAACGGGAAGAAATGATAACATCAGGTCTACATAAAAGGTGGCACAATTTAAAAAATAAAAGAAAAATGTTTGTGACAAGAATACAAAAAAAAATATAACTAAAGGTTCACAAACAGCTGTACATCATTAGAAAGTGCCACCCCACGGACAGTAGTTATACATAACAATAACATGCTTTGACACACATTTTATACCCCCGGTTCTGTTAATTAATCCCTCCAGACATTGTTCGTAATGATCATACATATATTTGATAAAATAAAATCTCCTGTACAAGTGAACAAAGTATGGACTTTCGACAAGTGTTTGTGACAGACTCTCTATATGACCTTTTATTTTCTCAATCTCTCTCCCTTTTTTTTTTTCTCTCCTCTCTTAAAATCTTGAGGTTTGTAGTAAATAGCAGTCAGGCTTATTTCTTTATCATAGCATAGAATCCCACAATCCTTTCCTCTGGAAACTACTTTCGCCCAAAAACAATATCCACAGACAATATCTCTTAGCAACTATTACTCAAAATTTGAGCAAAAGCAAAAATTGTGATAATGGCGTCTTCGATGCTTCTACTCTCTTATTTGTGTTTTATACCTAGGAAACCTTCATAGTCATAGCCTCTACTCAATTTACCATTGACTTGATTTCAATGTTATATAAACACTGATTATTTTGGGATAATACGCTGACAATAACAAAGAATCTTCTGTTTTCTTTGAACAGAAAGTGATACATATGGAAAAAAAAGCCATGCTAGATGTCTGGGCCTGTTTATAATATGACTGTTGAAAGTAAAAGCCACGAATTTACTAAATAGGGGGTTGGCTATTCATTGCCATAGATGTGAGTAAATAATACTAATTCACCACAGTGATAATACAATTATCAAAGTCATTTCTGGGAGGCTTTGAATTAACAACACTGCGCCACGCAACTAACTAAAAATGATCCTGGTAATTGTTTCATGTCTGTGATGTTACAGAAAAATAAATCTGATTATGTAAATTTTTAAAAAGTGAGATTCCCATATCTGTTTGTGTTAACAACCATTTCAACTGCAGTGATAATAAAAACTGACAAGTGAGTTCTACATAAATTGGCAGGTAATCGACTCGATTGTTCTGTGTTCACTTTCATCAACTAATGAATGAACCTGAAACAAAATCTCCCTTTCATAGGCCCCCATTTCAGGATCTCATCAGAAAGAGCCAGCTTTTGAATGCCAAATAAACATCTTATTATATTTTCACCAACAACACAAATCATATGCCAAAAAAAAAAAAAGAAACAGCAAACAGCAATTATCCATAATGCAATGAGTAATTCACACAGTCCTAAAAAAATATTACACTTGTATGATTCACCATAAATAAGCTGAAAGAAGTTCATCATCTATCATTACCAGAGCTCAGAAGAGCTGGAACCGAGTGTATAGCAATAAAAGTATGTTAAATAAAACCTCTCAAGATCCTGCGTGATGATGATGTGAACTGAAATGAGGGTGTTAAAACTACTTAGCTCAATTCCACACAGGCAGAATCTGTCATAGTAGTTAGATAATATCTGTATGACATATTTCTAAATCAGAATAAATGACATATATGTGATATCAAAATCACTTGGCTAAGTTCCACAGAGGCAATCTTTGTCACAATGACTAACATAATCATGTATCTATGTTTGACAAATAATTTCTAAATCATAATGCATGTAAATGATATTAAATTAAAACCACCTGGCTCAGTACCACAGAGACAGTGCATGTCACAGTGGTTAGATAATATTTTATATGTGAATGATATAGTTCTAAATGAGAATAAAATGATGATAAAACCACTTACTGCACTTCTGCAGAGGCAGTGTCTGTCTTTCACTGTGGTTAGTTTACATATAGTTACATATATGACATATTTCTGGTGCTGTAACTGAGATGGATGTACAAATGAGATACTGAATAATGTGCACATCCCTGATGCCTCCTGATCAGAGGCTGGTACAATAAAATATTTGCCAATGCCCCGCTTGAGTACTCGGATAACAAGATGTGTGCAATGCTACACAAGGTCCTGATTATTGTTTCCCTTTCAAATATTGTCCATGTCACATGAAAAACACTTAACTCCGCAATTATGAAAATACAGGTTTCATCTTTGCTTGAAAAATATCTTACACATTCTATGTAAGCTGTCACTGACAGAAAGGCAAAAAATATGCATAATATTCTTGGGATCTGATTGCTACCATACACTGGCAAAGTTTGAATTTTATTTTTTATTTTTTTTTGCTCCTCCTGTTATTATGTTAAATACTCAAAGGAAAGTTAAATGTCTTTCATATGGCATCAAAATTATCACAAAACAATTAATACCTCATGCAAAGTCAACTTATTGTTCACGCACATATTTACTAATAAAAAGCTGCATACCAGCCTGCATCCACTGCCCAAATTTTGGTGAAAGATTGTGATTTGAACATGACAATGAAATAAACTGTGCACCAGAGAGATTGGCATTATGTATATTATAACAATTTGAGGCTGATGGACAACTTTCAAAATTTTGATTGGACCACATTGCAAAAAAAATAATAAGCATGGCTATAATTACACAAGATTTGACGCAAACGGTTGGATTCCATCCATAGTTCAGTTTTCTGGAAAGAAATTTTCCAGTGAATAAATTTCCTCACATGACAGAATGAGTCTAAGGTGTTTCTAAGCACAAGTTTATATTATTCCCTGACCTAAAAAAGAAAAAGTAGGTATTAACACACATTATGAAAATCAATAGGATTATAAGAATGGCATAAAGAGCCCGGTGAAGTGAAAAAAAAAAAAAATATAATGGATTCCCCTCATCTCAACAATATCTAAACCTACACAAAAGAAAACATCTGGTTTTATGGTCAACACATTATATCTGTGAAAATACAATACATTTACAAGACAAATTCAACCAAAGAAAAAAAAAAATAACAAAACATAGGTGAGAAAGGAACAATTCCAGTGTGCAAAAAGAATGAAGCATTTCTCCAATGGCTGCAGAGAGACAGATACCATAGTACCTACAGATCATTCAGGTCTGGACAGATACCATACTGTCGATGGATTACTCAACCTTAACACTAACCACAACCCCTAACTCTAACTTCAACCCTAACGGGATGTTTCTAAAATATGACAATATATGAATGCTTATGGGTTGGCCAGTATTAGATGCATCCCATTCCCTAAGTCTTCCTTATGGATCTGCCAATGATAGGTGGGCACTATGATGCCTGTGAATCCAATTCCTTTACAATTCATGCATTTTTCCTTCCACAACCATTTACAGTGAAAACCAGTACAATTCAGTATGACGAGTGCGGTTCAATAAAGGATGCAGTCTTGGTTATGTTGATGATTAGTGTCCATAATTAGGCGAGCCAACGATGCATGAAAACAACAAGAGAGGGATGATTTATTGATAGGAATGTTTACCGAAGCAGCATATATGCAATTGCAAGTAACAATGTATTGAATGGACAAGCGAAGAGATCTCTCAACTCAGCCGAGTTGTAAGTTAACAGAAAGGACCAAGGGAGGCCAGCATTCAAGTCCAGTGAGCAGTTCTCTCTCCTGTGTTGTTATTGTAAGGCTGCTGTTAGGCCAGGAGAAACATGGAGGCCTACATGTACCAAACATATTTACATCATACAAAACAAAGAAGCTTGGTGATGATGAGCTTAAAAACCAACAATGATAATTACAAGAATCCACAACACAATGTATAATTCAAGTAACCAGAATCATAATGATAAAGTGAAAAATTGACAGGTCCCCAATCATCTGTCTGTAGCTCAGTGGAACAAATCATGTGGCCTGATAGACAGAATTACACATAATCATGCAAGATTTGAGGTGAATTCAAATGAGGGTACACTTTAGTCTATGAAATCAAATGAGGACATTGGGTGAAAGTAAATGAGAATGCACTTTACATGACTTTGAATTTCAAACAATTGAACACGACACAAGGAAACTTGGTGGAAAGAAGGGGACTCCAGGAAATTTGTTACTTGACACACTGAATTTCAATCAAAGAAACTGAACATAGTCACTGGTCATTGTGCTGTTCCTTCAGTATTTTGCAATACAACGAAACATCTCACTAAGTTAATAAGAAACACCAATTATTTGAGCATAATTTCTTTTTTCACTCTTTGGTAATCCTTGATTAACTGCCATGAAAAGCATCGTTTCTTGGGTCTATCTTGTTCCGATGCTATTCATGATATTGATATTTTGTCTGCATGTAAGAGTAAATGTACCTTACGTATTATACTGTGTCTCATCAACTATGAATGGAATTTCTTTTTGAGGATAAATAAAGTTTACCTTTTCCTATCTATATATTTTAAAAGATAATGAGTCCCATATGCTTCAACTTAAGTAATAAGCTGCAGGAAAATAAAATTCATTACCTAATATTTCGCAGAACAGAATACGATTTTTCATTTATTTCCAGTCTAATATGGGAACAAATTAATTGTAGAATAAAAGATGATGAAACAACTCAAATGACGCTTGCCATGAATTTAAATACAAGACGTCACAAGGATTTACAACTGCCAGTTTAACTGTAGTCTTAACAAGAGTTTTATGGTCCTTATAACTAACATCGTACATTCAATATCATCAGTGTCACAAGGAAAACATTCATCTCTGCATTTCAAATATAAAGTTTTCCTGTACTTCACTCTACTTTATCTACGTTTCCTCGAAGATATCCAGCAAATTCCATAATGATCCAAGACTAAAGTCTCACATTTTTTTTTTTTTTTTTTTTGCTAGCACATTATGTTGTTCCCCAAATAGGTAAGCAATGTCAGAGAATGGATGGAAATCCATTTGCTGGATCTCCATGAGCAGACAGTGAGGATCGGGTGAGGTTAGGGGCCTTATCTTCATAGGCAGTCCTATGACATTGGCAGAGCTCGAAGGGTCGATGAAGGTGAAAAAAAATGCTAGTCATTGCTGAAGTTTTTTTGCTCCTCCTTTTGAAAATGTTGAAACAGAGTTCAGTGTTTTTCTTGTCATATGGATGACTGCTATAATGAAGAGATGACATAAAGACTATTACACTGCAGGCTCGACATCAGTCGATGTTATCCTATCTCACTGTTTCACGGTCTGTGTATCTACGATTTCCTTGCCTCCTTTCCTCTTTATCACAAAGTTAATGAAAGCAAATTACAGTACCATATACAAGGATGATGATTCGATCCAGGGAAATTGCACTTCTCCTACTGGCAAAACATACACTTAACAAAGAACTTGATCACAACTTGATGTACTCATTTATTGGTTTGTTTGTTTATTGGGTTTTTAAAATTTTTTTTTTTATTATTTTTCCGTTTGTGTGCATGCATATTAGTATACATGTATATCATCGCCACCATTTGCATGGGGACCAAAACTTCTTTTCAGCTTTCTGCTGAACAAGTATAATCCACCAACCTCCTTTGCTGAATGTTCTTATTACTGAAAGGGCTTCAAGCCTTGTGCCTGGCTTGGCTTGTGTGTTGTGGCAATACTGTAGTATGAACAGAACAGTGGTAATGACCAAACAAAGGAAGAGAAAGGTAACAGTGTTACACATGTGTAGTACTAACCATATGGTGATTTCTATCACCGTACTGCAGTAACTATATGTGTAAAAACAATTCTTTCGCTCTAGCTAGAGGCAACTGAAGTGCTCCATATGTGGTCAGTAAATAGTGGTGATGATATATATGCATGTGTGTGATACAGATAAATCCAGTTTGTTAAAAAAAATGCCTAAACATTAAACTAAGCTTACATATATATATATATATATACAGTAATTTAAACAGAACTTAAGGCAGTTTAGACTAATCCCAAAGTAGCATTCACCAACATATTTCTTACATATAGCTGTACAGTTGTTGATTACACATATCTATCACAAGAGAGTGACATTTCAACAGTCACAATATATCATATAATTCAAAGCCACTGAAAACAGAACTTGTGTTATGAAAATAAAATTTTGCCCATTGCGAACAACAACAGCATTCTGCAGGATGTGTGAATTGAAGCAATCAATCATTTGTAGTTGAGCATTTCTTTTTTTGCACTAGTAACAAATGTTCTCTAAAAAGAAAGTTTTACCAATTTCTTCAAATAAAGCTAAGCATTGCATTTCTTCATATGTACAGATCTTTTCAGCAATGCCAACACAGTTAAGATGACTGTTCCAACCAAAGCCTTCTTGCCCATTCTGAATTTTTCAGAAGTGATTTGGATGATCAGTGTCCACTGCTTTGCACGAGTCTCTGCTTCTTGTGGACTTACGCTACATTGACCAGGTGACTTTAAATATGGTTTCATTTTGCTACAGAACAAGATAGCGGGATTACTATATTAAATGGCGATGATTCCTCAAGACAGGATTCCAAATTTTGTTCTTCTTTTGTTACTGAAAAAATTTTCCACCTTGTTTAAAAATATTTGAGAAGATTAGCTCCCGATGATCATATCCCAGACAGATTTAAAGAGAAGCCTTAAAGTGATGTCATTTGAGCACAGTAGATGGCAACTGGAGATCTGGAAAACCAGTCCCATGACAACTGAAGAAATGAAAAATTAATCTTAAAATATAATTCCTTTCATATTATATGACCACTACAAATGGCGCCCATTACTTGTAATTTGATTGTGTATTCTGAATAGGCACAGCAACTCCCTTGAGATGGCAGTTAAATTGCGTAAGCTACACGGGAATAAAATTAATGTTCATCACCACATGTATTTTACAATTTGAACATTCAGATATCACTGTCATTAAAGTTTGTTGACATAAAGAGTAAAAATTTTTAAATCACACGGTGAATGTAATATTACAAATATTCAATATGACAAGGATGATAGACAATTTTTAGGACTCACAAATATCTGTTTTCTGATTATTGAAGAAATTGAAGAATATAATGAAGAATATAATTTAGTGAGCAAATTGCTTACTATTCCAAACCAATATGAAACTACAAACAAATACATTTCAAATTCTACTGGTTACTTCCAAGCAAAAGTAAAGTTATTTTTCTCACAAAATAAATATAGATATCTATTAAGTTTCCTCCATATTTAGAAAGTTGAACAAAAAAAATTTTCAAGTCCCACTTACAAATGAATTGTCTTAAAAATTATACTGACTGCTAGCAAGAGTAATAAAAAGAAAACAGTTTTAAAAATTGCAATGCTCGGAATGGGTTATAAAATTAGCCTCTCTCCTCAAATATTTATAGTTCCACCTTCAAATATGGTATGATCAGCATGCAAATGTATATGGTACATGTACAGTACATTGTGTTCTTCCACATGGGGAAAAAAATGATGAAAAATAACAAGAAAAAAGCCAAGAACATCTTTCAAAGTGAAATTTTCTGTTCAAACAACGCATCTATTTCCTCTTCAGAATAAGATTTGTGAGAAAAATGAAATATTATTATCATTGTTAGTCTAAAGTGAAAAGATTCTAAATTTCAATGCACTGGGCAAAACTTCCATCTTTACTTACAATGAGTGCTACAAATTGTTACTTTTGTTTCCTTCACCAAAATTTAAAGTAGAACAACAAAAATAAACAGGAAATAACTTTATTTCTTAAGACTTTGACTCCACCTCTTATTTTATTGCATAGATCCTCCTTGATGGGTATACTACTTTTATAGAGTACTCTTTAATCAAATAGCAGTGGCCTTATCATCTTGAGCTTCCTCTTTTGTCTTGTAACGACACTAACACAGCACTCTGTATTTTCCCCATAACATTACTCAGTTGAACTTTTACAACAAGTAAATAAATTACACGTATTCCACATAATAGTAATGATTAAACCTGGTTAGATAAAAGATTAAAACCCCAGGAATGAAAAGAGAATGTCATTATTTTCATGTTATAAACAAAACAAAACAAAAAGAACAAACACAAGAACATAGTGATGAGACTATTGATTTAAATGAAAAACAAGACAGGAATTTTGTCCCAAGATATTCAGAACAACTAACAAAATGACAACATTTGCTGTGGCGAAAAATATACATTAGTGTTTGCATAATATCAAACTTACAATGAAATTTGACACTGATGATCAATAAAAGATCTTCCCGATCTGATATCCCATATCAAGAAAAAAATATATTAATGAAAGTTAATTTCTCTTGAAATGGTAGCACAGCCATAGTTTACAGAACTTTGTACATCAACTACAACTGCAGCCTTCTAGTGCACTCTCTCTCAAACTTTCACTGTCCTATGACAATGGCTTAGTCAGACACGCCAAAATGCAAGCAAAGATCTCACAGCATTCCTGTCCATGGGCGAACGACCAGACAAATGTCACAAAAAAATGAGACACACCAACAGAATAGATTTGTTCCGACCAAGCGAACAGCTGGAAATCCCTGTCTAATTTTACTGGGGGGGGGGGGGCTTTATAAACA
>JBCEWB010065791.1:0-19527 GCA_039654565.1 Peronia peronii | reverse complement strand
AACACTCCAAACTGTTCACTGTCATTGACATAGAAAAACACATAAAAAATGTACGGGGCTGGTGACAATTGTTCTGGGATCTTGTAGTGGAGTGGTAACAAACATCAGTGAGTATTCTATTTTTAGCAGGGGTACAAACAGTTGGCCCGGAATTTCCAGGTTTTTGCTTAGTCGAATATGACCTATTATGTATTGATGCAAAAGAACCTTGATGACCTAACTTATTAAATGACTTTTGCAGTTTTTCTGGGTAGCTCTAAAATGTTGAAAATGATTTATGCCATTATAATAAAGCAATGACCAACTGGTCCCCCGAGCAACTCTAACGAATTCTGCTGTTGTATAAGAAAAAAGTTGATGTACTCCACTACAGACTTGTGACTTCTGGAAGATAGAGGCAAATGCTCTAACTGCTTCAAACTATGAGTCCTACCAGTGTCAAAAGCTTGGGACAACAAGTGCCACTGATGTTGCCGATCCATATGGGAGTTTTCCTGAAGCAGATTTCATACAGCCGCCATATAATCTTCACAGTCACGATGTTGGGCGATAACACCTACGGTGTTTTGGCTGTGATTCCATATGCAGGTCCCAGTCGCAAGAAGAACTTCCTCATGGTGGACACAATCTCTTGCTTCAATGAAAACATGATAGTCTCGCACAGCAGAGGATAGTATGCACTAGCGTGAACTTTGAACTGTTGAGAACAGGAGAAAAATGTAATAATGTTACAAGGAAGAAAATAAATAAACATAATAAAAAAGAGAATGGAACTGAAAAACTGGCCTGGCCGTCTCCTAATATGGAAAAAAAACAAAAAAACAGTCTACTCACTGATTCATGAACATTTATAGAAGACTCACTGCATAATCTTGCAAATTTTTAAGTTTAAACTGCTTCATTTTCGAATTTACAATTCTTTTGATTCAATGTACTCATTTCATATGAACTGTTCCTATTACCTTGTAGATTTCTTTTATCTTTCAACTAAAAAATGTTGAATCCAACTCTGGATGCAGAGAAATACTTGTTGAATGTCCAACTTCCATCACTAATTTTTGGTAATTATTTGAAGCATTCAGATCTAGATTCAACATTAAATGTTCAGTAAAAGCACACAAAAAAAAACTCCTCAGCATTCAATTGGATTTTGGCTTACAAAATCAAAAAAATGTCATCAGCTGATATACAAAAACAAAACAGAATATTATGGTACTGGCAACAAAAGCATTACAGTACTTGATCATTTTCTGATATAAGACTAAGTTCAACCCTAGAGGTGTCAATAACAACTGCCAGTCTCAGGATTTTTATGATGACGTTCAGATTCATAATTCAGGAATGGCAATTTATGTTCTAACCACTAGAGAATCATATCGTTAAGGCATCACCCTACAACATTTTAGTACCAATCAGTCAGCCAATGGCTCATAGTTTTTAATTGGCTTTTAGCCCATAATTTAAAACTCCAAAAAAATCTCCTGTCTATAAAATTAAAAAATTCTACTTCCATTTCCTTTATACAGAAATGAAACTGGCCTAGACATATGTGCAGAGTGAATTTTTAACAAAATTGCTTTCAAAATCAGTGTCTGGGTCTAATGTAGGCCTATAAATTTTAAAGAGAAGGATTGTCCAGCTCCATATTGATGAAAACAAAGGTTTATTGGATTAGAATGATATTGAACGTGGCAAGGAAGATGTTCCCAAAGCTACTCAATTAGAAGGACACATAGTAAATAAATAACGAAAATAATCAGGAAAATGGATATATTTGCATTATATGTTATTTTCGTTTGTCATGTTTATTCTCTTTTTTTAAATGCAGATATGACTATGATGCATATATATATGGTATCAACAGAAAAGGAATTCATTTTTTTCTATTTTATAACATTTGTTTGAAGCAATCTGGTCAAAAATTGTCTGGTACTCTAGGGGTTAAGATGATATAATGTGAGTGCCATATAACTACACTGTGGATTGTCTGGGAGGGAATGTCAATACAAGATATGATGAGCAATTTTTGACTAAATAAATGCCTGGAAATTCCTAGGGTTAAATCAGATGAAGATGAGATATCTGTAAGGGCTGCCCCTTTGTCACAGCCTTACCCTCTCATCTGGCATCCTCAACAACCTGATCAGTAGCAGCAACAACAAGTTGCCCCAGGCCTCACGGTGACTCTCAGCCTGCAGACTCAAGAAATATTCCAGTGCCTCCTTACACACCCTGTAACAGAAATCAAACACACACCAATGTATTTCAAACCAACACAATAAATGAGACACTCTTATTTTGCAAGGAGTAAAAAAACAAAACAAAACAAATACAGAAATGAATTATAGTAATACATTTCATTCACAGTACTGGGTTGCGAAACAACAGATCATGAATTTTTCACATATATCAATCTAATTTGAATGTGAAACTACAATTTAATATCTATGAGCTACTTTATTAAAACTTCATATTATTTTCTTCCGAAAACTGCAAAGAATATAAAACAATATATAAGATGAAAAAGAATTTCAATTATGCCTGATTTCTTCAATTCATTTCCCGTTTCATTATAACAATCTTTTTTTTTTTTAATTTTAGAGAGCCTTTTCTGAAGAGTCTGTTATATTCAGGGAAAGTCTACTATATTTATGATCAGTCAGCTGTATTTCTAAAAAGTCTGCTGTATCTATAAAAAAGTCTCCCTCATTTAAGAAGTCTGCTATTATTATAAAAAGTTTGAAATTTTACCCGAGCAATTTCTTCTCCACCTCAGGCCAGGAATCCTGCCGACTTGTATCATCGTAAACTCGGAACAGAATGCGGAACAGACAGGCCAAACTCTGCGTCTCCTGCTTCAGGAGATTTGGTTTGGCCTTACCTTTGAAGCCTGGAAATAAACACTTGGCCGTGAGTTATTGGCATGAGGATGTCATATCAGTGTCAAAATACAGTGAGACTTTGTACCTAAACTGTAATAACAGAGAGCATTTATCTTGCATTATTCCTCTGCATGCAGGCTCTAAGCACTTTATAATCTGTTATTACTGTTTCATTACTACCAAAAACAGACCTTATTTGAATTATCAGCTCAACTCTGCTGTAACCGTGGCAACTAAATCTGCATTTGAAAGACATCCATCTATGTCTATGCTCCATTGTACTATCGATTTGTAACTTATATGGTTAAATCATAAGTGATTTAAAGCTTCTGGTGCAGGGTGAAGATTTTTGAAAATATAAATACAGAGAGATGACACAATAGGTCAATAAATTTCTGCAAGTTTTTAATTGTGATCCCATCTGATGTGACCGCACAGAACATCTCTGAAGATTTACTATACCTGAATGATATTCAACTTGGCAAAAGAAATGACTATTTCAAAAGGGGATTTTATTCATGAGAAACTTTTCCACAATGCAGCAATGAAATTGGGCAGCTAAGTTTTGCTACATTATGCAAGTGGACATATTTGTTATTGAATGCACAGACACTTCTTACTGTAAAGCTATGATTAACTAGATCATATTTTAAGATATGGTAGAAGTAAAAATGTTTAAAATGCGATCGATTAAGGGGGTCACTTTCATATTAAATATTTAAAGAGCTGTGCCAACCGCATCAATTCATTAAAATATTTTGTTATTTTTCTCCATTCTACCGAGATGAATTTTCCGGTCTTACCAGCCTTCCATAGAATGTTTCTCTGCTCATGATTTGAGTTGAAAGACTTGGCAAATCGATGGGATTCCAAGAGGCAGTCAACAAACATGAGCAGCTGACTGGAGGAGAGATAACCGTACATCCCTTGCTCGTCTCCACTGTGTTCGTGATAGGAATCCGTCAGCGAATCTGTATCCCCTCCCTGCTCATGAGATGCAAAAATATACAAATATATGTTGCCACTTTATTTCATTCATTGAAAAAAATAAACATCAAAGAAAATATTTCACTATAATCTAATGTAATATTACCAGAAACGGAACACAAAACAAGGCAAATTATGAAAATTCATCAGCTGTTCAATCCAATGGGGAAATTTTATTTAAAAATAAAGTAATACTGAAAAAAAAAGAAAGAAAAAAAATAAGACCATGTAATATTAAAAAAAAATTAATGATATGATATCAAGTTATCTTCATACAATGGACTTCCAAAACAAAAGTATTTGCTCCTACTTATGAGTTGCATGGTCTTGAACTGACACACTGGTTCAGTTGTCAACTGACTGCTAGTGAACCACACAAAGACAGAATCATAATAAACTGATCCTTTTCCACATTCGATGAAAAAAAAATGCACAACTAAAGAATTATCACTTAAATGTGCTATAAGTAGTTTCCTTTACCCATGATGTCTAGATATACATTTCCTCAGTATAAGAAAGTATATATATATATATATATATATGAAATATGACGTGATGAAATCAGGTGTTTGTCAAACTAAGGCGATTGAAGAAACAATTTTTCAAACAGATTGTGAGTTTTTAATTAAATTTTTTTTTCTTTGCATAAAACCGCTCTATGTCCATCCAGAAATGTACTTCAGTGGTAAATTTGCAGAAAATATTGAACATAAATTCAAAAATTGTGGTTTTGTGACATGAACTAAATGAGGATTGATAAGCAAATATAAAACTGATCAGTCATTTTGTCACTAAATTCAGCTGCTGCAGCAGGTCACCTCCATTATATTTCATTGCCAAATCCTGATTTCTGCTTCAGGAAGAACAGATTCTTCTCACCCACAAAAAGGAAAATGAGTAAGCCTCACAATGACACCAATAACTCTATATGCCCAAAAATTGACCAGCGCTTGATTTCATCATGTCAAATCTCATCCTGAAGATTCCATCTCATCACCTTGGCCACAGCTAAGTTTTCAGCATCCTCCTTGCGGCTGGTGGCCGGGAAGAAGACAATGTTGTCGATGGTCTGTATCAGTTCCAGCTGAACCACACAGCGGATCAACAGACCTTGAAACAACTGCTGGTCGTTTGCCGTTTCTGCACACAGACAACAAAAGGAATTTAAGAACAAGAGCAAAAATGAAGCAAAACGAAACAATACACACAGTCACATTTTCTCGCAACGTACTGATGTAGGTTGTAGAATTTTAATTAGTCCAAGTCAGCCTTTTTTTTTTTTTCTAAAAATACCATTTTTCAAAATCACACATTTAATCAAACTAACTTCAACTTCAGTGGTATCAACTGACACATATGGGTTAACTCGTAAATCAACAGTGCTTTGTACAATTTTTCCACATGGAATAACATATATACATACCCACCCATCTATCCATCTACCCTGCCCCACCCACCATTACACATGTCAACTCCCTTGCTGTCTCGAGAGTCTACTTTTCTAGGTCTCTAATTTGAGTCACCGTTCTGAAATTAATGACAACAGTAAACTGGCGAGACCTGAGCAGCCTCTTCGATTTTGCACTGTTGGTGAGAAAAAAAAAAGAAAAATCAAGGAAAAGGCTAAATATGCACAGCTTTATGATTTATGGTCTAAAATAATGAAAACTACTGATAACCTTTGTTAGTTTTGTTATTATTTGCCCATACTCACTTTTGATTGGCCTAGCCTCATGAGTATCTAGTGACATGTTGCTTTGAACACTCTGCATACTGTCTGCACGGCCCATCCTTCCCGCCTCTGGTGCCTCCTCCTGGGTAAACGAGAGCACTGGTTAGTACTAGACTGCTGACTACTATATTTAATATCATCTTCCCTGTCCACCCTTCTCTTATCACAATCCACAAAAAAAAACCAAAAAAAATAAGTTCTAATGCTGTCATACATCATTTTGGCATACACAAGTTCAAACATTAGCGATCAAGCACTACTTAAAGTCCAGGAGAGAAGGTAGAATGGATCCTTTCATTTCTTCGACAAAAAGATCAGCATAGTGAGGATGAGCCTCGTATAGCGTGAGAAAAGAAAACTATTTGGTATAAAAAAACCCTGTGATTCCTTACATATGATATGATCACATAAGATTTCCCAAAATAATACCAAATGTTATACGAATAAGCTACCATAACATAGGTCCTACCAATCCTAGCCTTACTTCATGCTCTGTCCCCATCTCAGGCCTCACAGGAGATTGGACTTCACCATGGACTTCTGGCTGCCAGGTTAACAGTCTGTAACAAGGTGAAAACAAAGAGATCATTAAAAGCATATGTGAATGTTGACATAAAAGTTGCGACATGATCTCAAAATTAACCATGTGAATCAATGAGTGAGCTGTTGTCTGTCAGTAAAGCTGTCTACCTCAATTTGTGGAATAAGAAGTCCATATGCTTGCAAGCCATTGGTAGAAGTTTACAAACAAAAGCAATGCACCAACATCTCTAAAAAAAAATCACTCAAATATCTGCAACCACTTTGATTGCCGAGGATACCCAGCTTTCCTGAATCACAGCAATGCTACATAACAGTAGAGCATACACTTTCTGACATTGTCAAAACAATTTTTCCTAGCACGTATTTTTTTTCAGCCTGAGTTTACAACAAAACAAGAATTCTTGAAAAGATTATTTTGTTTTGTTTGTCTGTGTTTGGATTTCACGGCACATCAACATGGCTATATTGTGCCAAAGACGATAAGATACGTTTACACGTCAAGAAGAAGAGGAAAGAGAGCGGGACAGAAGACAGGAGCAAGGAGACAGAGAAGATATGTCACCCCTGGAATGTCGAGGATGGCATTCCATGGGAGACATCCCATCGATGGCGGGCTTTTACTGCCTGCAGGTTGTTAGATTAGGGTTTCTTGAGCTTTTCAATACCCTGTGACGGGGATTATCTCAGCTTTTATTGGTAATCATGTCAGGCCGCGGCAAAGTTGGTAGCTCTCGATGAGTAGGTGGGAGCCTGCAGGTGGGAGCAAAGAACTTACGTATATACCCTGCAGGGGGGTTGAAAAAATGGTTTTTTTAAAGCGCACGGGGTCTTCCAGTGTTTGACTTTATTATCACAAGTAATGCAAAAACAAAATAATTACTATTTCATGGGTGGCACTGTGTTTTTAAAGATTGGGACAGACTTACAACAGTTACTAACCCTAACCCTGAGACTTTAGATGTATCATGTTTGATATAGGCCTAGCCACACACTTACTTATCGGGAATAGTGGACTTGAATATGTCAAGCATACAACTGCAGGTCTGGTCCCAGGCGTCAGATGAGAACTTGCTTCCATTCGAAATTACAAGGTTCTCCAAACAGTTTGTGCCAGATCTGCAAACCAAAGAAGCAAACCATACAATAAACCACTTTAAACGACCTAATGCTTATCAGTGGAAAAATTCATCACATCGAGAGAGACATCATGAGGAAATCAAGTGCAGAAACCGTACAATACTGAAATTATAAAATTTCAATGGTGATCTGGAAAATTTCTGTTGAGGACATTAATTATCATCACTTGCAGTCTTCTGAAGATGTAATTATTTGTGCCACACTGTTTTCTTCAGTTTTGCACTGCAGTCCCTTTGAATATTATTCTTCACCTCCTCTTCACCTTGAAAATTATTCTTTACAGCTGTCCTACTGTAACTACAAGTCCCCCCATTTTCGTCACTAGATCTGCCATTCTTAGACTTCAAGATCTGACATCTTCTAATCTTTATTATTATTATTTTTTTGTTGTTGTTTATAGGCTTTTATAACTCGTACCTGCTCTAACTCCTCCATTACTAGTTCAGCCATGAATACTGAAATACTCTTCTGCATCAGAAACAATTATCCTTGAAAAATTAAAACTCATCTGTTTGGCTAACATGATTTTTGGGTTTTGTTTATCATAAGAAACTGTTGATGCAACTGTATGTAACTCAAATACTTTGTCAATATTTTGTTTCTGACCATAACAATAATGGATGTCAAATGGTGGAGTTGATGGCCTATATATATTTAGAAACATCCTCTTTATGAAATATTCTTACTGGGGTAAGGGAACAAAAGCTAAAGAAGTACATGTGTTTCATTCTTCTAGACTTGCAAAACCATCCTGTAAGACATGGTATGAGCACTCGTAGAAGAAGACAACGCAAGAGATGGGAAGACAATATTTGAGAATGGACAGGATTAGAATTGGCTGAATTGAAGAAGAGAATGGAGGGTTCGAGGAGGTTGACGGCTTCACCTTCACAGGCGCCGATATGGCTATCGGCTGAAGTCAAGGGATAGATGAAGAAGAAGATGAAGAAGATATCTGGAGAATGGGTGACAAATTCCTGAGGATACCTGGCTAACTGCTCATTGTCCTGCGCCACACACCACTGCAACATCTGATACAGATCCGTCAGGAGCAAGGGGGACAACTGTTCATAGTACTGAGAGAAAACGTCCACAATGGCGTAGAGGGCGTGATTGCAGGTAGTTGTCATCCATTCAGCTTTCTGCAAGATATCGTCACATATCACAATATCTTAATACTATCTATCACACTCATAGATGCAAACAATTATTTTGGCACACATTAAAAGTCTTAAATAAGAAACAGATTTCCACATACCAACTTTCTAAATTCTACAAAGTTAATTATTTTTTGTGTATAACTTTAGGGGATCAATTTGCATCCTAAAGCAGACTCAATGAATCAAACAGTTGTAAGATGTGATATGGAAAAAAAAGATGTGGCCTGAATGTGTAATAAAAAAAAATTTTTCATACCTCACTTTGCTGTTCAGGCAATTTCATAACATCAAAGATCCGAAAAACAATCTTGAACAAATCCTTCCACCAATGGGACTGAAAGTTTTCACCATAAGTCTTCATGATCTCGAACATCACAGTCAAGCCTCTGTTGCAAGGAGAGAGAAATCAGCAGCTGTTTCAATTTTCTTCAGAAATCAACGAGTGCATCATTTTTCTTCGATCAAAGACAGCAGAATCGATAGCCACTTAATCATTACTCACTGAAACATCCTGCATTAAACTGCCTATGAAAATGAGATATTTTGATATTGCCTCCAGATTTAACTTTAGTACATTTATGAATATACATACCATTTGCAATTCAATGATTTAAGGAGGAAAATTCCCACTTTAAATAAATGCAGCTCATTTCAGTCTCTTTCTAAAATCTGCAGTTAATTTCGGTGATGTTAATAAAAAGCAATAACCCAGTAAAACAAACAAATAAATGCATAAATAAAACATTTGTCAAAAAAAAAAAATAATAGTATAGGAGAGTTTATTGGGAATTAAAGTTAAATTTCCATTCAGAATGTACAGTAACTTCTCCACCATATAAAATCAAATACAATTTATGTACCTGGTTCGAACGTCCAGCTTGCAACGATTGATCACACATGACAACTCAAATAAGACCGGGAACCAGCCTTTAACCCACACTCGGTCTTCCTCCGGGACCGAGATCTCTTCTCCTGCGTGTTCCCTAAACATCTGTCAGACAAATCGATGCAGATTATGGTAACTGTGGTTTTTCATAATTATGTCATTTGTTTTTTTTGTTCTTATCGCAAACAGAACATACGCAATAATTTTCATTCATTTCTTGAGGCCCAAATCAGAAATATGAAATTTGCTCCCCTCCCCATTGGTAAAACAAATAAACTAGCCAGTAAAATCTTAATTACAACTGTCACCAAATGATTGTGTATTATAAACAAATATTGACCAACAGACATTTTTACATTTTACAATAGAAATAGTGCAGACAGCCAAGTTCACATACTGCTATTTAAGTTAGAGTTGTCCCCCCTCCCTCAGTTGTCTTCCAATTTTCTTTTCCACGAAATGCCATCAGGAATAGCCACTAAGTACAGGTACACCATTATTAAAATAATACCGTTGGCTGTATTGTCATATCACTCCACAATTCTACTGAGATTTCTTTGTTCTTTTTTTTTTTCTTTTTGTAAGATTCTGAGTGATGATGCCAACCAAAATCACTGCTACACAAAAAAATTAATTTAACACTTTATCTCTGTAAAGCCACCCTATGTGTCATTCTCACAATAGATTCCCTATAAAGATTATCAACAAATCTCTCTGTATCAGTTACAGAAGTCTGAGGGTGTAGTTATATGAATTTGAAACTGAGCATAAAATTAGCAGAATTTGTCTGATCCGAACCTTAGAGGTGTATAAGAAACAATAGCTGAAAACTTGTTTCACCCATGAAAAATAATCACACATGAAAAGAGTTAACAGTCCCTATTGTTTCGTCAATCTGATACTTCAGTTTCTTCCCCCACTTTATTTTGTACACAATGTAAATCTGCTTTGCAAATAACTGACTTTATCTATTTTCTCAAGAAAAAAAGCTAAAAACTGACTAGGGCCACTGTAGAATAACTCTAACCATGCCACTCAGGAAAACAACATACATTTGGTTTCTCCGCAACATATTTTGCACAGTTCCTGATGAGTCGAATGGCCTCCATGCTGGTGTCTGGGAAGGCTGCATTGCAGGCAAACTCAGACAGGCATTTCACTGCGTCTTGGAATGAATCAATGATAGCTGCAAAGTGCTTCTCAAAGATGTTCACTGTCAGGGAAGAATACCACACAGAGACAACATTCATTACCATATTAGTCTTTTTTTTTTTCTGTTGTTACATACAAATCAGCAGCCAACACTTTCTTTTCAAGCGCTCTGATTAATGAATGAATTTCCAAGACCTCAAGAATCATCACGGGTATAGTGTTCTATTATAAGTTACTTTATGCCATCAGGGCTTCCCCAAGTTCAAGAGAAGTATCCAAATGGAGTATGTCTGAAGACAAAACGTTTGCCTATACCCAGGAACAAGATTTTAATGAAGCATAACCAAAATAAATATAGAAATCTTTGAGAAAGAATGTCATCAAATATTTTTCAGTTCAACTGACGTGGGCTGCTATTAAACATGAGAATAGTAGTGACAATTGGATTTGTCAAGGAAGACAGATGAACACTGGTTCCATCATTTCACCAACCCATCTATACAGTTAAAGGTTCCAGTAACAATTAACAACCTATAAGAAATATTTAAACCATGTTTCTTAGCACTGCTGTCAAGCAATATACCATAAATAAAAATGAAAGTCTGTCTACGCTTACAGATAATTTTTCCTGTGGTCTGGAATGACAGATCAACAATGCCTTCGTCGTGGTCTGATGCAGCCAGGTGGAACACACTGAAGATGTTTTTCCAACCAGACTTGATGTTGGCTGCTTGTGAATTCACCATCTGCGCAACACATCTCACAACCATGTCGCGGATAGCAGGAGATCTGGAGAAATGGCACGAAGCATAAGACGGCATCCATTTATATCTCAGCTAATCCTAGTCCGCGTGTGGGAAAGTGAAATGTCGCCCACCGAGGATGAAATGAGTTCGATGTTAAGTTTTTCATGTGTAAAGTTAAAAGTACCACTGGAAGTGGAAATGGGTGCACTTAACCACTTGACCTCAGTGACGAAATTATTTAACCCTTCTGTACTGATATATTCACAGTCAAAGTTAACACTCGTGACCTCCATGGTCAGCAAAATCCTATTTTCCCTATGAATTCTCTCTATGACATCTCACTAGAACTCTTGACAAATAACATAACTGGCCTCATGTAAGTATCTTGCCTTTAAAGTGTCGCTGGTCATTTTGATCTGAAATTCTCCTATACTTGTTGATGTACACATATTCTATCTCCTTCCTTCTCCAACTTTTCTCCCATTAATTACAATTACAGTAACACTTTGGTGTGTTAGAACATGCAGTATATGTATACAGGTAAGTCTATGCGACATGTTGAAGAAATGGAAGGTTTTAAGCTAAATGAGTAAAGAATGTCCTTGAAAAAGATGGTGATGCTGTGATTATATAGAAATTCATTCCTTAAATCTAAAATATTCGTCACAACACGCAACTTACTTGTTTCTCTTCATGATATGTTCAAAGGGCCTCAAAAAGTCTTTCTGGAATCTGAAGTTGGCAAATTCTCCTTTCTCAATGAACTTCATAGAGAGCTGGCGCAGGGAGTCCACAGCAAAAAATGCTATGTCCTCATTTGGATTACAACCAACCTATCATTGAGACAAAGTTTAAAGAGTTACTACACAAGCAACTAAGCTGATCTTAAAGGAAGTAATTACAAAGTCTTATCTTTTCTGTAATGAATGATTCTAAATTACTCAAAATAATTTCATGGAACCACGGTTGAAGTTCAAATCTAAGAATCAAAACTAAAACTTATTTTAGGATGCACCAATTTTCTTATCTAAATGATGTCCCACCCCTCAAAGGTTTAAGTATCCTGTATCAGCACTGTCTCATACCTATAGATCATGCTGAACAAATCTTAGTGAAATGTTCACTGAGACAGTGCCATAATCTGACAGGCTTTTCTCCATAATGCCACACATATACATTCTCTTACATTTCTACCATTTATTTTCACTTTCTCTCTCATTTTTCTTGAATACATTAAAACCAATGAGAACAAACTCTTGTAGAGAGCTAGACACCCATACTGCTTCTCTGATTGTGTTTTGCTGCTATACATACAGGCCATACTGCACAAACCTTATTGAAATGTTCACTGAGATAGTGCCAGATCCTGGACCACTGCAAACGGACACGTCCCATGTTGTAGTACGAAATCTCCACAATTTTCTGCAGACTGAACATGCGAGGATGAGCCATGCTGGCAAGTTCATCCATCGAAACCTGGCAAAGAGCCCGGGTGAATTCAACTGGAAATGACGAAAGTAAACAATTCCAATTCATAAGGTCTTAAAAATTAGGCATGTTGAAAGAAATTATAGCAGCGTGAGGGTTTTTCTATAGTGACACCAATAACAATGCTAAAGACATGACACTTCATGCTTTTAGATCATTTATCACAAAACTTGGCTATTACACCATCTGCTGTTTGGAAGGCTAGATATATGTAATACAAGGGTGGATCAAAAAGTAATCCCCGTTTGTATTTAATTCACGTATTACGATAACTATGGAGACGTGAATTGTTTCAAACAATTATTTGAAACATTTTCAACAAGAAATCAACCTTCAGTATAGACACTACAACGATCGATGCATCTGCGCCATCGTTTTATCCAAGACAGAAATCCTATTTTGGAAAAATTCCACATCACGCTGCTTCACCCACATTTGGATTGCATTCTTGACTTCACGGAGGACATCGAATCTCTCATATTCCCACGAAGACTGCCCTTCATGGATGGGAAAAGATGAAAGTCTGATGGAGCGAGGTCAGGACTGTGGAGGATGAGGAACCACAGACCAACCCATGCGGGCAATCCAAATATGGGCGAGGCAGTGTGATGTGAAACTTTTCCACAATGGATTTCTGCCTTGGATAAAATGGTGGCGCAGATGTATTGATCATTGTGACTATAATGAAGGTTGATTTCTCATTGAAAATGTTTCAAGTAACTGTTTGGAATGATTCACGTATCGATAATTATCATAATACATGAATTAAATGCAAACAGGCATTACTTTTTATCTACCCTCCTATATAATGAGCGAACAGAACATCCCTTCCGTCCTATGATACTTCCAGGATTAATCACAATGAGCTTTAAAATTCTCTGATCTCCTGTTCATAGGAAGAATTGAGAACATAAAATGAAGAGGTGTGATCATCATCATGCCACAAAGTCTGACAACTTGTCAAAACCCTACTCATAATTCACAGCTCCATAAGAAAGGATAGATGAGGGAGAAACAGACTGAAAATACTACTGAATGAATCTCAAAAGCTATGATGAACCTGGTACTGAATGACATCAAGATAACACTATTGACTGACAACAAAATTTATCCATACATAAACTTCCATTTTTCAAAAAGGCCTATTTCAGGTTAAATTAGGGTGAAGATAGCCAGAAACTAAACTGCAAGCATAATAACACTAATGCATGAACTTTAACATAAATCTGTTTATACTCATTACATAAGAATCTAATAAATCATTACATTTTTCTGAAAAATCATTTTTTTTTATTAAAGAGAGCAAAAATGCAAACAAAACAACGACAATGTCAAAGTTCCTATGTAGCAGTAAATTTTCAATTTAAGCATTATTATTGTCATTGTCAGTGTACATTTCAAGTTTCAATATTCTGAAATTGGCAAGATCCTTTTTAAACTTAAAAGTGAGCTTACCGATAGCATCTCCATCCAGCTTCACAGAGCCTGTGAAGATTCTGTCGACCGCCACCACCACACTCTGAGAGCTTGTTTCTCCCACTGTCTCCTGGAAGTTGGCCAGTCGCTGTCGGTCCATGTTACCCATGTTCCCTTTCACTATCACTGGAACAAAAAAAGCAACACACACTGAAATCTGGCTCATGTCATATAGTTCTGAAGATTGTGACTTTGTACGAAGGGCATTCACTTAAGTCACATATGTTTCTTCATAAGCAATGACTAAACAAAACAAAAACAAAAAAAAAAAAGTGCAATTTAGTGACTTGAGTGGATGCATATCTTTTAATCAAAGTCTAGGTGTAAATGATATCTTAGGCAAAAGCTAAATCACAAGTTTCAAAGTCTTTTCTCAATGACACAGAGTAATCAAATAAATAGTAGTCTCTCAAAACATTATAAATTTTTGGAATGCATAATGGGCCATTATTAAGATAATGTTACTAATTACTAACAAATAAAATGGGAAGAAAAACAGTGAAAATAAAGGATATTGTGCATCATTTCTAATATTCCTAGCATAGAAAGACAAAACTGGATTGAACGAAGATACAACGATTCTGATTTAGTCACTGCCAAAATTAAGATTTTAGGCAACTTGACCAGAGTCCTGACTTATTTTTTTTTAAAACTGAACTAACTGCATTTAGAACATTTTAAATGATCTCTGTACAACATCCATCACAGTTTGAAATTTGAGATCTTGGCGTTGAATGGATTAGAATAATTTGCATTTTTAACCACTTTACCTTCAGGATCATGGGCCTCCACAGGATTGTTAGAATGTGGTCCACTTGCAATATACTTGGTCTTCACACCTGTGCCAATCAGCTGGGCAAGTTCAAGTTGGGAAATGCAGCGGAGAATCTGGAATAGACACAAAGAAAAAGTAAATACATAATCCTGTTTTCTACCTATATTTATCAACCAGAGATAGTTGTGTCCAACCTCATTAGTTCCTTTTATCAGACAAAAGAAGTGTTGAACAGTGTAAAGAAGGAAAAATCCCTTTACTTCATGTCATTTGAAAGACTGACTACCAAAAATGTGATAAAATTATAAGCAGCTTTCTAAATTAGAAATAACCAATATTCAGTACTTGTTTGACGGAAGATAAAGTATATGATTATCTTTACAAATAGCTGATCCCATGAGACATTCAACACCAAATTGTTGTGGTCACCCACACTTATATCAGTTTTCGCTATTTCGAGGAAAAGAAAAAAAAATGGTTTTGCTCCAAGTTAAAACTGTGATTTTGGATAGAAGTGGCTCTCAGCGTAAAAACTGGCACTACACTTTATGAAACAAAGCAAGGACTGTTTAATTAGGTTATAAGTCTAGTGGTAATTTTGTCTAGCATCACAACTCAAACCCTAAGAAAAAAAAAATATAATAAAATAAATAAAATAAAAAAATACTTTTAAAAAATGACTTTGACAACTGTGGCTTCCTTGGAGTGATCTCTTTGGGATACTGCCTCACCTCTAGCCAGGATTTGCCCAGATAGTTCCCATCCGTGTGAGCCACAGAGATAAGGGTCTTGATGGTGTCAATGTTCTTGGTCTTCATCTCTGTGATGGGTGTGGCACAGGTCAGCAAGGTGAATCTAGCCAAAGCTTGGACGTAGGCATCTCTCTCGAGCTGAGGATAAAATTCATGTGTCATTTTTTTGCTACTTTCCTGGGACTCTTGTGGTATATTAAGGGCTAAATCACGTTTACTTTTTCATGGCCTTTCAATATTTATCTTTTTTTTCTTTCTGCTGAAATTCTCTTGACAAAATACGAGATACATCCAACGACTAAAAGAAAAGAAAATTGAGAAAAGTCTACAAAATACTTGAAAAGCGCACCAATAAACAGCTCTAACTGAACCCATTCAATTCTTGGACTTTACAACCATGCAATAAAAAGTCGCTTCAATAATTCATATTGACATAGCATATGTTTGAGATATTAAGGTAAAGAAAAACATTCTTCTTTTAGTTCTTCTTTCTGTGGGACACTTCAAAAATTTTCTCTTGCACTTTTCAAATGCCCAACTATTCCCAAAAATGAGTACAAGACAACATTTATGAATCAGAGATGTCAATCTGTCTCCATGAAAAAGTGTCATATTCTTTACCAACATGTAAAATAAGTGCGCTAATGGTAAATGATACCAGATTTAAGGCCAACAGAGAAATTACTGACAGCCAAAAAGTCTATTTTCCTATTAAAGTAGGAAATTTGACATCCCTGATGAATTCATTGAATAAACGAACTGATCCTGGTACATAGCAAATCAGATACCTCCATGTGAAAGATGCAAGCAATTCTGATAGCACAACGAATGCCATCCAAGCACAAGAGAGCAATTTCATTGTCGTCACAGTCCTGGAGTCCCACACTGAAGGCAGCCAGGAATGGGGTCCAGGCAAGCTGTAGGAAAGCAAATGTTTCATTTCAGTTCTGATTGAAAACATACAATTTGCATGCTCAGTTAAAAGACAAGGAATCATTGTTTTGTTCCTTATAACACCAACACCCACAACTATAATTGTCAATAATGATAAATCTATCTTCACATTAGTGATCATGAACGGTACTTAAAATTTACACAAACTGAAGCTGATTTCTAAGCAAGACCTGTTTTTGTTTTTTTTTCTCAGGGCTAAGCACATTTTATACCAGACTCTCTTAAACAAGGGAAAGAAAGAAAATTTGGAATGACACAATTTATTTCTTATTTTGCTTCCCTTAATGAGAAGATAATGATTCGTCAGCTGAATAAAAAGGTTATTTAATCAGCTGAAGAATGACTCATATTTTAACCTTATGATCCGAGCCTTAAGAACCTGCTACTAACAATTACAGCATGATCCATACCCTATATAGATGCCAACAGCATCGAAATCTACAGAATTAAAGAAACAAAAATAATGAACAAAAGCAAAACATCCGTATCTCCAAAAGTGTTGACAGCACCCACCTTGAACATTGGCCTGACATGCTCCTGATGTGTGGCACTGGTGAAGCTGGCATGACAGTGACTGACACTCTCCATCAATGCCTTGGCAGTGTGAGCCATGTGCTCCATCTCCACGTTGTACAGCAGCCGCCTTTGCTTGTCTGACGTAATATCCTCTGCCAAACAGCAAGGCAATTTTAAGAATTACAATTTATAACTATTCCTCTATCAAGATCTGGATTTTTCTTTTTAAAAAATACACGTGTTAATCTGTTGTTGTTTTTTAAATTTATGTGTGTATTTGAGAAACTATATTAACCAAATATTGAAATTATTATCACTTCACATGCTGATTTCTAAGCAAAAAATGTTACAGTATATCTGGAGGCACATATGTATCTGTACAGTTTTTCATACATAGACAGATTAACAGAGAAACAGGGTATGTTTCAATAATCACACAAGAATAAAGACATTTTATGTTTTTCATGTTTATCCTAGGGCTTAATGCATTCACAAATTATAGATTCTAGGTTTTGCTGAAACAAGATTCTAAGATATGAAGACAACGCACTTGCTGAAGTGTTGAGCTTGTGGCCAGCGCTGTGGGCTTTCATCTTGATCTCTTTGCTAGCAATCTCATCATAAATGGCAGACAGGAACTCTGGCGGCAGATCTTTGCTATCGTTGATCCCCCGGTTCATGCGAATGTACTGTTCCTTTGTCATCTTGGAGCTGGGTTTGACCTAGAAGTAATGCATTTTGAAGTCACTGAGTAAATCAAAAGAATGTAAAAACAACTGCCAGCCATAAAGCATAAAGGTGCCTGCACCTCTAGTTTTTCCACTGTTCGAAACATTAACAATAAACTGCTCTATCCTAATCCTGAACAGAGCAATGTCACTGTGTGCGTGTGTGTGTGTGGGGGGGGGGGGGGGGGGGTCGGGGTCATGAATTTAACACTTTGCCTTTTATTCTGAGAATTTGATGTCTTTACTTCCTAAATGGGCATTACTGTAGAAATGCAGCTTCCCTGATAAATGCATATATGTAGTCTCTGCAAAACATATAAGCATTAACAAACAACAACAACAACGAAATGGAAAGACAACATTATGCTGAACTGACTAACAGTTCTGCATAAGTCCCTGGGTTGACAAGGCTTGAGGTGTGTGGTAGGTAGTCCAGACATCTGGTGAAACACACAATAGACAGAAGTGGACAAAAGATTGTATGATAGTCCCTCCTGCAAGCATCCCCATGACTTTGTACAGAATTAAAGAACCAAGCCAAGCCAAGCAAGTACAGTTTCCAAAATGACCAACAACAGATGACTCCTTCTAATGAATGTTACCTGAGGATTATGGAGGTCAGTTGTCAACATGATCACTGAGAAAGCCAAGACGTAGGCGGTGTCTGCACTGGCAAAGATTTCCAGTCTGGAAACAAGAAAATGACAGAACTACAAGTCCAACCTTTAGAAATAGGAAAATCTAGGTTCTGGTTCTGTAAAACTGCCTGTACAAAAGTGAATATTAAGATATAACAAGAAATGATGACAGAATATTTGCAATCAATATTTAAAATGCTCATTTATTTCAATATTCTTTTGAAAATGAACCTAAATCTTTCTACTCTGAATGAGATGTCACCTACTTTCTTGAACCTTTTCTGCATTTCTAAACATCGCTGACATTTCCCTGTCGTTACTGCTGAATAGTGGATCTTTTTTCATGATCTTATGATGTCACTTGTATTATTTAATCAGTACTTTGGCAGAAGCCAAGTAGCTGAGCAAAAGTATAAATATTTATAAGAAAAAATAAAGAAGTTGTGATGGCAATTGACGAACCCTTGGTTGCACTCGTAGTAGCGTGAGGCAAATTTTTCCATCAGTCTGTCAATCTTCTGGGACTCCCCAGGTAGCCTAAAACCTTCCAAGAATTTTCTCAGGGCTGACACAATGTCCAGCTCATAGAAGTTCATCTGATCTATGTAGGCATACATCACCTCCTTATGAAGTCTGCAATGGAGATGACAAACAGTTGGGAGGAATTCACACTTGTACAAAATTGCGTTTAACCATGTTCCCCAGCAAATGTCTCGACCCTGAAGTTTGATCTGCTGTCCTAAACAATCTGCCATATTTCTGTTTAGACAACTTTCAAATTTCTTTGCTTAAAACAAAAATAAAACAAATCACGGAAGTAAATTAAAATCGCGCCATCAATCTAAATCTATACTATATAATATGAGCCTGAATTACACCTGACAACATAAAGGAATGGACCAGTCTCCCTCTACACACCTCACTGAGATTTTTTTAGAAGATTTGGACAGATGAATAAAGATTCATCAGTGGCTC